>RJWJ010035381.1:0-16679 GCA_004363605.1 Indri indri
GAGAGTTCGAATGCCCTGGCTTTCAGCTGAATCCCCTTCCCTGGCTGGGTCTGGATGGAGTAGATGCATTCGTGATTGTTATTGTAGTTCACAGGAAAGTTGGGGGACAGCAAAGTACCCTGAGTGCCCGTGACTGAATTCCCACACTCGGCTGCAAAGAGAATCACAACAATCGCAGATTAACCCCAGGCAGCTGCATCCAGAAAACAACTCATAGTTCTTGAAAACCTTACAAAGATGCCAAGTGGTCTGCCTGTCTACCTGCCAGGATGCCTGCACACCTGCCCATTTGCCTGCCTGTCTCCAGGAATGCTGACCACACTTCTTTTCAATACCTTCCTACCTACAGTTCTGCCTGGTCTGTGTATCTCTTTCGTTCTGTTTGTCTCTCTTCTGCAGAAACAGAAACTAACCCACCAGGCACCTTTACTTTCACAGTGCTCTGAAGCAGCCGCTCCCCACGCCTGCTCACACGGTATCATAGCAACAGCAGCGACCGACCGAGGAGGAGGCCGGGGCGGAGGGGGCAGTTAAGTGAAGACAGACAAAACCTTTCGGTATCAGCGAATAGAAACTAAGTGGGGACAAGATCAAATAATAATCGCTAACCCTTTTAGGCATGACACCATGACGGATGCTTTACAAGGTTCATTTCGGTTATTAGTCACAACAACCAACCCCGTAAGGTAGGCACAATTATCCCTGTTGTAAAGATAAAGAACACGCTACTTAGCAATTTACACTACGTCTCTCAATTCATGAAGAGGAGGGAACTGCGAACTCGATCTCCTTGGTCCTGGAGTTTAGGGCCCCCGAGGCTCTGGAGAAAGTTTTGGCACAGTTTCATTGACCCCTCTTTTATTTGACAGCTGATGAAATCACACCCTCCTCTGGAAATCTGTTTCTCTTCCTCCAGAATTAGTCATTCTTTCCCCATTGTTCCCGTGCCTTTATTTATAGCAGTCATCACATTGTACTTGACTTATTTGTTAACATTTCTATCTCCTCCGCTGCGCTGTGGATCCTCTGGGGCTTGGGCATGTCGCTGTCTCCACGACACCAGTCAGTGCGTGGGCAGGGCACGCGCCGAGGAGCCCTGCGGTTGGCTCTCTAAGATCCTTAGTAACTGTGAAGGCCCTCTCTGCGCTTCCCTGTCTCAGAGCACCTGCCGTGTTGCACCCTGACTGCTTGCTTCTCGCCTGCATCCCCCACCCAGACTGTGAGTGACTGGAGGGCTAGGGTCATGCTTGATGAATCTATGACTTTCCGAGGCTTAGCCCAGATCGTCTGTAAGATAAACATTTACCCAGTGAACGAATGAATGAATATGGAGTACACTGACCTCAGAAGATGTACAGTCCTAAAAATAATTAGGTTCCGGAAGGATGTAAATACAAGTCCAGATGGCAGGCCCATCGTTTGTCTGGACATATGGGGAATCTGGCACACATCTTGAATCTTTGAGGTTGCTGGTAGCAAGTCTGCTTTCTCTAAATCATCCCTCGGTGTCCTTATTCTAGGCATAGTCCTTGGCTGGAAGGACCCTGAGGTTGACCAAGGGGCCACTGGTCTGACCGTACAGTCGGCTCCAGTTACTCTAAGCCGGGAGTGTCCTAGGCTGAGGCTGCACAGATGAGCCCACGGAAACTGTCAGAGCTGAACCTCTTGTGGGCTCAGTGATAGGCGTGTGTGTTCTCCTGCCCACAAGGCTGTTCCCTAGTCTTTGGGGACCACATGTCCCACCACCAAGTCCCTACTTTTCAACGGGCCCTACTCCCTGTGTCCTGCCCTGTTCAGTTTCCCAAGACTTTACATAGCCCTCCTTTATTTATGTTAGAGGAGAAATCTAACTTTGCGGTGCTTTAAACTTAGACTGTTTGCAAACTGACCAAATATCACGACGAATGTGCTGAGCTGGGGCACGAAACTAAAGGGGCAGTGGTGGACAGGCCCCCGGGGGCAGTGGCTGCTGATAATTTACGTAGATGTGTTTTCGGAGTGTGTATGTTTCCTGAGCACCCTCAGATGAGGGTGGGGAGGGGTTGCTGAGGGCCATGTGCATTTAGACATTTATTAGTCACAGCACAAGGGCAGCCCCCTGAGGCATCCCTCACACCATTCCCCTCCATCTAGGCAGAGGCCCATGGTGCAGTGGGATGACCGCAGATGTTGGAGTTAGACAAGTTTTATCAACTCTCTGAACCTCAGTCTTTTCATCTGCCTTTGTCTGGACAGTAACAGCATTTGCATCAGACTGTGGGATAAATGCATGAGATTTTATGTGTAAGACAGGGAAGTGTACGGGGAATGGCTGCACATAGTGGGCCCTCAACCAGTGTTACTCCTTCTCTCTTTCCCCTCTGTCGCAGGTGAATGTATCAGCTTTCCTGCTTCCATTTGGAGCCCACGCTCCGGGACTGGCAGAAAGCTAAGTTGCTCATGGGGAGCATGTGTTATCTGCCCGAGGTTCACAGCACCCTCACGGCTCCTGATGCCTCTTGCCCTCTGCCTAGTTCCCTTAAACATGGGCTTTGGCATATCTTTAGACCTTCCTCCTGGCCCTGCTGCCTGCGTAACAGCTTTGTGTCCTGTCTCTGCCACGGCAGGACCCTCTCCTCTTTCCCACACGCCCGCCTTCAGGAGGTGTTGGGAGGGGCTGAGAGCTTCAGATGTGGCCAGTCCTTGGCCACTCCCAGGTCTTGACTCCCTGCCAGGCCTTTGTCCTGGGCACCAGGGGATTCAGGAGGATAGAGGGACATGGCGCTTGCTTCTGGGAGAGTTTCCAAAGTAACAGAGGAGGTGAGCAGATGCACCAAGAAACCAAACACAGGCGTAAATGGAAACAAATGAATGTTCCAGAGAAACAAACAGTCACAGGCACAGGAAAGTGCCACTGCTGATTCCAGCATCTGTGACTTCTGTCACCCCCATTGGAAGAGGTCTTGTTAAGGGCATGGGCTGTATCTTATCCTTCCGTGTGCGGCTCCCGAGGCAGAGGGTTAGGGCTTCTCCATCACGCCAGGGCCCCCAAGGACAGGGCCATGCCCCTTACCGCAGACTGGGGTCCCCCAGGATCAGGGCTGTCTCTTCCACATTGAATTCAGGGGCCCCTGAGGTCAGGGGCTGTGTCCCCCCGCCCCAATGTCACACCGTGAATTAGAGCCCAGAGCTGTTCATCTCCTTCTCAGCTGGGAACGTTCCTGGTAACTGCGTGGGCTAAATCATCCAATTTACACCTACAGTGCATGTGGCAACTGGGAGCATCCCCCGGTGGGCATTCCCATGGTACCTCGAGCCTGAGCCTCTGCAGCAGGGCTGGTGGTAATTAGAGGTGATTATAATTGCTGTGCGTTATTAATAACATGTGAAACAGAAGACAAATGTAATAATGAAAATATTGTGAGGTGTCATGAACAAACAGTAATTGGAATAACAAGTTAAAGAATGAGTTTATGTAATGAGATCAATGAGGCAAGAGCTCAAGGGCTGTGTGCATCTGTGGTCCCGGATAATCCCATTCAAGAAAAGATTCCCCCAGAACCACTTAGCTGCGGATGCTTTCCCAGACACCGAAGCAGCTGCTGGCACCCGGATACAAACTGAAGTGCCTGGGGAGGCTCCCTGTGTGTCTCAGTGTGTGTGGCCAGGCCGGGGTGGGCGGGTGCCTCGGGGCATGGCTATAGGAGAAGAGGTAAACTTTGGGGTTATTTAATTGGTCAAAAATAGAATTCTGCAACTCTTTGTCTTAAGGTTTTCTCTCTGAGATTGTAAAAGATCATTGGCAAAATAATGATAATTGGTTATTGATAAATAAGGTTACTGGCAAAATGACAATCATTATGTGACACCTCCTGGTTTATGCAATTTATGTCATTTAATCTAGAATAAAGGCTGTGAGTTGGATACTGTTACCTCCATTTTTTTTTTTTTTTTTTTTTTGAGACAAGGTCTTGCTCTGTTACCTGGGCTAGAGTACAGTGGCATCATCGTAGCTCACTGCAAACTCAAGCTCCTGGGGCTCAAGTGATCCTCCTGCCTCAGCCTCCCAAGCAGCTGGGACTATAGGCACGTACCACCATGCTTGGCCAATTTTTGTATTTTTTGTAGAGACGGGTCTCGCTTTTGCTCAGGCTGGTCTCGGACTCCTAGCCTAAAGCAATCCTCCCACCTATGCCTCCCAGAGTGCTAGGATCACAGGTGTGAGCCACCGCACCCGGCCTGTTATCTCTACTTAATGAACAAGGGAGCTGAGGCTGAGGGGCTTTACTGACCTGCCTGAGATCTAACTGCCGCTAAGTGGCAGAGTGGAGACTCCACCTTGGCCTGTGTGACCGCATAGCCCAGGCCACGCCTACCCTGCCAGCCGGTCTACGCTGTCCGCTGAAGAGCCCGAGGGCTCCGTGGGGTCATCTCAGGCAAGGCTGACCTCACCCACTTTTGAGATGCTGGTTCCTTTTCAGTCAGTTCGGTGCTGCTTTTATCTGTTTTGTGTATTTTTACGGGGTTTTCTGTAATACTTCATTTTAAGCAAGTTCCGCGGCTAACAGTGAGCATGGTAAGCATTCCATGAATCTTGCCAGTGTTTCATCCAGCCCTGCATTTCGAGGCTTGAGCAGGCAGAGCCATGACCCTCATACGTTAGGAACAGCCAGCAATCGTCCCTGCTTCCTGGGCTTTCCCCTACTTCGCCTACCCTCTGGGCCTGGAGCTCTGAACAGCCTTCTTTAGAGCTCTCATGAGGAGGCAGGCAAGGCCTCGTTCCAACCTCCAACCAGCTGCCTCCTGGTCAGCATCTCCTGTTCTCCCTGTCGCTGGCTCCAGGCCGGCCTCCCGGCTGTTCCTCGCACACTGAGCGTGTTCATGGCTTGGGGTCTTGGACCTCTGCTTCCCCTTCTCCCAGATATCTGGGTGGTTGGCTTCTTGAATTCCTGCAGCTCTCTGCTAAAATGTCAACGCATCAGAGAGGCCTTTCCTGCCCACTCTTCATAAAAGGGCGGCCCTATCTCCAGCACTGTCTGAGCTGACAGTTTTCTCTGTGCCCCTCCACACTGCCTGACACATTACACATCTGTGTGTTTATGGCTTGTGCCCCGGGCCCAGAATGTGGACCACGAGTGGAGAGACTTTCTCTGTCTTGCTCACTTTCACATCCCCAGGAGCTAGCAGTGGGCCTGACATGGAACGGGTGCTCCCTAAATTAGCCGACTCCTGTCCTCGCTCCTCCCCTGCTGGATGGATGTAGTTTTCCTGGGGAGTCTCCAAGCGCGAGTACCCCCATCAGACTAGTCAGAGCACACATCCACCCTCCCAGATGGGGACTCCCCGCGGGCAAAGGTCATGCCTCCTCCCTACAGGCCCACCCAGATTTCTCAGCCAGAGGCATCCTTAGGCCATGGGTCTGTGTGTTAAGGGTGGGGAGGTGAGAACTGAAGTCAAGTTCACGTGCGTGGCCCTGTGGACCCACTCTGCATAGTCAGTTTAGTCTACAGAATAGCCCCACGAAGCAGGTATTG
Organism: Indri indri; assembly: GCA_004363605.1. Classification (NCBI taxonomy): domain Eukaryota; kingdom Metazoa; phylum Chordata; class Mammalia; order Primates; family Indriidae; genus Indri; species Indri indri. The sequence continues at coordinate 5,514 of RJWJ010035381.1, forward strand.
CCATCCCTGGTTCACAGACCAGGAGGCTGGGGCAGGAGGTTGGGTTGCCTGCCCTAGGTCCCCCTGCAGGTGAGTGTGGGCTCAGTCCCTCCTCAAACCCAGGCCTGTTTGCCTCTCGGTCCGTGCGCAGTCCACCACCTCACGCCAATTGACTAGACCCTGGCCCGCCCCACTAGTGAAGCAAAATGAAAGCACGTGACCACCTACCAACACACCTTGGCAGAGGCGAGCTCCACAGGCGCCGTCTGCCCCCCAGGCACGTGATGCGGGCGGTGCCCTCCAGACGGTACCCGGGGAAGCAGGAGAAGGTCAAGGTGTCGCCCACGCCGAACTGCAAGCCCTTCCGGATGCTGTAGGCCGGGACCTCGGGCTCCTCGCAGGGCTCCAGGTCGTACTCTGCAAAGGAAGGCAGCGGGACAGTCGGGCTCAGAGACATCTCGGGAGACGCAGAGCAAGAAGATGGGCACACCCAGGCCTGAGTGCTGGGGGGAAGGCCAGAGACAAAGACAGACAGAGGACCAGAAGGTGCACACACTGGCCCACGAAAGGTGAAGAGGAAAGAGGCGAGAGCCCAGAGGAGCAGAGGCAGAGAGAGAAGCGGGGAGGCGAGGGTGGGCGGTCTGCGCCACGCTCCTGCCAGCAGCGGGAAAGGGCACAGCGCTACCGAGACAGGCTTCCCAGAAGGTTCCTCAGGAATCAGCCCTCCCCTCCTCTTCCCTCCATCTCCATTTTAACCCCAAGCTTGGGGCTCGCAGACCCTCTTTCTCTGGGCACTGAACTAGATAAATGCAACTGGCTGGTTCCAGAGGGTCAGAATGTGTGACCCAGCCTCGGGCAACTCACTCCAGGGAAGAGACTCTATGCCTCAGCGACGCTGGCACTTGAGGCAGATGGCAAGCATGACGGGTGGCACTTATGAGCCAAGGACCTGCCTGGTGCCACTAGTGACAGCATAGAAGTAAGCAGCCCCTCGTCCCCAAGGCCATCTTCTCTCTGGGACGCAGTCCCCCAGGGCTCTGTGTGGTGAGGAGGAGGGTCTCACATGGGTGGAGGCACACTGGCTGGATATGTCCCGTCGGCCAGGCCAGCCCAGGCACGTGGCAGGTGGCTTCTGTGTTGGAGGCCAGCGGGGTAGAGTTCCCAGAGGCCGGATACCTCCTGCCCCCCACAGGAGGAATCCGTCTGCTATCCCTGGTCCTGGCTGAGGAAGGTGGGGTGCTCTAGGGCACAAGGGGACACGGGAGGCGGGGAACTCAATATGGAGGAGCGCAGCGTCCTCTTCCCGCCCCGAGTGCCAAATGAAAGAGCTTTCTTTTCAGGATTCCCGAACACGAGATAAATATCTAGTACTACCAAATCAGCATTGATGAGGAAGTTCCCAAACGAGACTAAACCACCGCGATATGTTAATTTCAAACCCCCTTCTTTGAAATTGTTGGAGTTGTAAAATAGTGGAAGTGGAATCAGGAGAAAAATTTGGAATTACCGGGACAGGAAGGGACTTTGTGAAGTCTTCTGGTTCAACCAGCTGGGTAGGCCGTGCTCACAGTGAATCCCAAACACCGTCAGAGAAGATTCCCCAGTGAACCTAACTCTTTCCAAGACCATTATAGGGAAGTTCTTCCTTGTGTCTAACTCAAATGTCTTTTGCTGCAGAATTGAGATCATTCTGCCAGGGACTGGGGAGTGGATTAACATCCATCTTCCTAGCAGGAAGACCAGAGACTGGCAGCGGAGGGAGAGAGCGAATGGCTCCATGGTCTCTTCCTCCGCCAGGGCCCCTCGAGCTCTTTACCTGAGAAGGTGATGTTGAATCCTTCGTATGACATGGAGAAATCAGAAATGAAGCGGACCTGCGCGGTGAAGTTGCCGTAGAGCCCGGCGCTGATGGGAGCCGGCAGCCGCGAGCCAGTCAGCTGCCTCAGGGGCTGGGTGAAGCTGCCATTCTCGGTGATGAGGAGGTAGTCGTGGCCACTCTCCAGGTGGAAGGTGTGGAAAGTAAAGAACACACCTGCCGAGAGACCACAAGGGTGAGGCTGGTGATGGTGAGATGGCTGAAGCTGCGAGCTGGGATCTGCACAAACATTTCCTATTTGCAAACGTCTATGGGCATGTTCGACTACAATCACGCATTGATAAAACGTACGGGCGACTCTGAACGAATGAACCTGAACACGCGAGTACAGGAAGAGCCAGTCAGGAGAAGGACGTATCTCTATGGTGTCAAAATTTGAGAGATTTATGGCTAGGCCTATAAGAATGCTTCACAGCTGTTCCTTCATTCATTCTGCAAGCATTTGTATGTTTGTTGAGTCCTTGCTATGGGCTAAGATCCAGGGTTAGGTGCGGAGAACAAGATATTAAACGATTAGCTGGAATCCAGAGGGACAAATGCTGTAACATAACCAAGGTAGCTCGGCGTGCCGTGGGTGGAGGAGAAAGCAGGTGACAGCAGGAGGAGGGGAGCGTGGGGTGGCTTCACCGAGGAGTGAACATCTGATGTGGGTCTTACAAGGAGGCACAGGACTTGACCAGGCAAGAGGAGAAAGAGCGTCCCAGGCAGGGGACCCACATGTGTAAAGGGACAGAGGTGCTGTCGATTCCAGGGCTCAGTGAACAGCACAGCATGGCTGGACCCACTCGGCAGAGACACCTGGAATTGAGGCTGGACAGGTAGGCTGGGGCCAGACCTGACATCTTTCTGGAGGCAATGAGAAGCCGTCCTATTCAGAGCGGGTCAGGTTTTAGTTTTAGCAAAGTGTTGGTGGCTGTGAGGAGGGTGAAGAGGAGGCAGAGAGATCAGTTAGAGTGGCGGCTGCTCTGCGCTGGGTGTGAGCCCTGGGATCGGGTGGACAGGGCAGCAGGCACTGCGCACAAAGGAGAAATGCAAGGACGGCTGGGAGCGTGTCGACCCGAAGGACGGTGATGTCTTTCGTTACCTGCGGAAGGACATACAGGAGGTAGAGGGCCAGGGTGCGGAAGGAAGGGACTTAGCCTTTTCGGCATCCAAACAGTGGTACCTGGTGGCCACTGCAAGGTCAGATTTGGCAAGGTGGGTCAGCAAGTGAGGAAGGTTATGGAGCAATAGGATCTTAACCCCCAAAATAACTCTCGAACTTGTTCAGATGGCAGCTGTGTTTGGTGGGCATATGGGTATGTGCATGCCCACCCAGTGAGTGTGCCCATGGGAATACATATTGTGGACAGTGCCAGTGTGGGAACATGGTTAGACTAGGCGTGCTAGACCCACTTGCTACTCAAAATGCTGTCCAGGGACAAGCAGTGTGGCATCGCCTGGGAGCTTGTTGGAAATGCGGAATCTGCAAGCAAACTAGATCCCCAAATGATCTGCAGGCACATAAGTCTGAGAAATACTTCTCTAGATAATTACTAATGCATTTTTGATAAATGGTGGTTGCATCCAAGCCCCTAATGCTGAAGCATTTTAAATGTTTTGATATTCTTGCCTCCCTGTTGATGGAAGCTGGTGCTCCTGGAGTATTTGGGCTTCTTTGCGTGGGGGTGGAGGATACAGAACCCAGCAGAGGGGGTGGACCCAGGGATATGGCTGTAGATGCCCTGTGACCAGGCAACTGAGATGCACTCATGTATGTGTTGCTCAAAGGAACAGGTCCCAAGCACCTACCGAGCGCCAAGTCTTGTGTTAAGCACCGAGAAAGATCTCCCAGACACATCAATGGTGAGAATCCAGAGGCGGCACAGAGGAAGAGGGGTAGCTATGCCTCAAGGCTTGGGAAACTTCACAGGGGTTGTGGGTACATGTGCCCCCACGCGTGCTGTACTCCTGACACATTAACACGTGTGCAAATGAGAAAACTGTCCTCAGTCTATAGAGCTTGGGAAATATATTCCTTTCCCTCCTACTTGGAACACCGAGTCGGGTGGAGAGAGGGTCAGACACAGTAGCAGGCGGAAACAAGTTGATTAAGCGCCACGCTTTGCACTCGGTTCTCCTAGCATGCAAATACGGCCCCTCCAAGGAGTAAACATTTGGCTAGGATTCTGAGGATGAGCAAACAATTGAGAAGAAACCCCTGGGTTTCCCAGCTGTGCTGACTGCTTGGGGCTTTTTGGGCCATTGTGAGAAAACGAAGCTATTGTCACAGAAATAGAGATGCCCCGTGTTGGAGTTTGAATCCAGATTTCATGTGACAGATGCACACGCATGGATACTTCCCCGGAGTGAACCGTGCGGGATCCTACGGACGACATCCATGCCAGGCTGGGGCGGAACGAACAGGGCAGCGGGAAAGGCCTGGGCTCGGGAGGAAGGCAGACCCGCATCGAAAGGCTATCTACTAGCTCAAGGGTCTTGGCCAAGGTTGCTTAGCCCCTCCTGAGTTCTAGGGCCTCAGCTATTGTTTGTAGATGGTAATATCCCCCTCGCCAGAGACAGCTAATCCATAAAGTGGAGACTAGTTGGGCTAGCATATGCAAAGCACCCAGCACAGTGCCTGGCACACAGTAGGTGTGCAACAGTAGGTGTTCTCTTTGCTCAGCTCATCTAATTCCCAGACAGCCTCGTGGGTTGAAATAAGCCAGTTCTGGGGTCTCAGCAAGGGCACATTCCCGGGACTCCTGAATTTGCTGTTCCCTTGGGCTGGACATGTGGCAAGTTGAATTATTCTGAATTTCCCAAAGTTTTGAGTTTCCTGAGCTGTGCTTCTGCCTGTTAGGGAGCAGTCAAAGTCAGTGGCTTAATAGGTCCGTTAGCCCGAGATACTTTTATAAACAGAGACTGAGGAATGCCCTCTGGAGAAGGGTCTGGGCTCAGTTCAATTCAATTCATATCACCAAATACTTCTCGAGTTCCTTATTGCCAGGCGTAGAGCCAGAAGCTGGGGAAACTGCAGGAAACAAGGTAGACCCATCTCTCAAAGAGCTCTTAGTCTGCTGGGGAGACAGATGATGAGAATGCAAGTTCTGTACGGTGGGGTAGAGTCTGAAATTGAGTAGGTACAGGATGCTGTGGGAGCCCACGGGAGGGAAGCCAGCCCAGATGCAGGGCTGGGGACAGGGGTCAGGGAAAGCTCATGAGAGGAAGTGAACCCAGAAGGATGAAGGGAGGGCCAAGCAAGGGCAGTGGTAGAGATTCCCATTCTCCTTGCTTGGCTAGTGGAAGCGTTCTAGAGAGAAGAAAATCATACAAACGTGCAAAGCTCTAGAGGAGAGAGAAAACCTAGCTAGCTCTAGGAAGTGAGAAGGGCTTGGAATGAGGCTGAGGGAGGTAGGCAAAGCCCACAGGGCTGTGCCAGCTATTTTACAATGTGGGGCTCTATGCTACGGGTTAGGTGGCACCTTTAAATGTCTCTAAGGGAGAAGTGATCTGGCCATCCATCCCTGACCTCTTGTTCATTCCCTGCAGAGCCACCTTCATCCCAGCTAGTTCCTGGTTGTCCTTGAAGGCTGGCTTAAGTCTCAACTCCAGGACACCTTCCTGACCCCCAGCTGGGCTCTGGATGCTTCCCCACCTTGATGTGCTCTACTGCACATGGGCCCTGCTATCCTGACATCTCCATGCAGGCTACCTGCCTCTACTACTAGACCAGGAACTTCCCGAAGGCAGGCAACGGCAGAGTGGCTTGCTCAGCTGTGTTTTCCTAGCAACTTGAGTAGTGCAAGTATCAAATAAGCATTTGTTAAATAGTTGATGAGCTGCATTGACTTCTAGGCAAAGACACACATAGCAATGCATAGAGGAACATACGCCTCTAGAGTCACAGGTGCCCAGACACAGAGAAAACCATGACCATCGCGGTTCGTGAGGGCTGCCTTTCTACCCCTCTGGATGCCACAGGGTAGCTTCTGGCTCCTCTAACAGCCTCCTCTGACCGTGCTGGGTGGAAACAGCTCTGCAGGATGAACAAGGGCACTGTCCCTATCCGTCCCTCCTTAGGAACAATACTGCGGGAGGATGGGGACAACCCCAGGCCTCACCTTGACTGCCAGGAGAGTCCTGCCCTGCCCCAAGGAGCTCCGGGCCACCCTAGCCCTGGCTTGGGCAGGCCTAGTAAAGGCCAAACTATAGCACGTAAGTACATGTGGTGGGACTATAAATGATTTTTCTTTCAAATTTTCTTTTGCATACAAATAGTATATTTTACATGTAATATATGTTTATTGCTCAAAATTAGAAAAAAGCCAAAAGAGGAAAATAAGAGACAACTAGAAACAACAGCTTGAGGTATCTCTTTTTCAGGCTGTTTTCTATGCATACAAAGATGTCTTATAAACTAAAAATATTCTTTTAGCAAACTTCCTTTTTTACTTAACGATGTATTGCAACCACCTCTCTAGGTCTTTAAATATTCTTTCATATTATTCCTTTTAGTAGCTGCCTAGTATTTTATTCTGTGGCTGTAACATATGTTCATTTAACATTTCCTTATTGATGGACATTTGAATAGTTCCTAATTTTTCAATATAATAAATAATGCCTTAGGGGACATCCTTGCAGCTAAACCTCGATGTACAGTTTTACTTATTTTCTTCAGATAAATTCCAGTAAGTGGCATTGCTGGGTCCAAAGGCATGTACAGTTGCCCTCTGTATCTGTGGGGGATTGGTTCCAGGACCCCCCAAGCCGCCACAATCTGTAGATACTCAAGTCCCTTACAGTATACTTTTAAGCCTTTTTGTTCATCTCATCAAACCATCTGGAAAATTTGAACCGTTTCAGACAATGTCAGCAGGGAATAGCATTCGTGTGTCCACACTCTCCCCCAGACTGTTGGCATTTTCTTTGATGACTTGAAAAGCGAAGTGGTATTTCATTACTGGTTGAAATTGAATTTCTTTAATTATAGTGGGGTCAATGTTTTTCCATCACAATTTTTTCTTGGCTCTTCTACAGGTTAATTCTTCTAGATCAGAGGTTCTTAACAAAAGGCATGCATCAAAATTACTGGCAAAGCGTTCTGAAAACAGAGATGCCTGGTTTCCACCTCCAACACAGAAAATCAAAACCTCTAGGGTGGGGCCTAAGCGTTAGTGTATTTTCCAAAACGCAAGAACCACAACTCTAGATGAACTCTGGAATAAGCTTCTGAGGGTAGAGGCCATATCTGCCTGGTTACTGCTGATCCCCAGCCCCGGTATCTGCCACTTAGGTGGCATTTAATAAGCATTTGTTGAATAAAGAGTATATCAATTAATTTTTATTTGTAACCAGCACTATTACTCTGAGCTTGGACTGTGTGGGCTGGCGAGGAACATGAACACATGGCATCGGAGGAGTTGAGTTATGCAAGAAGGGACCACTGTGTTGAGTATCCGAAGGAAGGATGAGGAGGAGGGAGCAGAGAGGTATCTGATGCTTCTCCAGGACACAAGACAAGGAAACAGGTTTCAGATACACCTGATAGACAGCATATATCACAAACTGATAGATTTGTTGAATGGGCTGGTGACCTCCCAGCACAGGGCGTGTTTAGGGGGAGGGTGTGTTGCCATCTTGTGCGGTGTGATTTAGAGCAGATTCCTGCACTGAGTGAGATTTGATAGCTGGTAACCTCTAAGATCTCCTCTAGCATGGAGATTTTAGATTCTCAATAAAATCTATTGAGTGAGTTCTGTGATTCAAAGAGATGGGAAAGTTCTGGAAGTTTTTTTTGTTGGTGCTGGTGAGAAAAATTCAGACTAAGCCCAGATGTCACTATATAGGGAGATACCCATTGAGGTCGCCTTGGCCTGGGGAACTTGGGCCCCTGACTGTTTCACACCCCAATACCTGCTATGGACCTCAACACTCACCCTTGCCATGTGATGTTTCGATAATCCAGGTGCAGTTCAAGTTGTTGGGGTAGAAGTCAGGGAACCCTGGCGACAAGATGGTCCCGCTGGAGCCTTGAATGAAGCCACCACAGAGAGCTACAGAAGGAGCAAAGAGGGCAGTGAAAGACTGCAGTGGCTCAGGGAGCTCACCCCGTGATTCTCCTGGGACCCCGTCCCCATCTCCTCTCAAAACCCTTGCCCTCACTCATGGGGTGGCGGAGTCAGTGGCCCTTTGAGCTCCTGGTTTTTCATGGCAGGAAAGGAATCTGCTTTGTCAGTGCCCCCTTATTGTGCGCCTCACCTTCACAGCTGGGCAGGGCCCGGCTCCACTGGAAGTTGGGCTCACACTCCAGGGGCTCCCCGTCACTTAACGTGTAGCCCGAGTCGCAACTGAAGGTCACCAGAGCGCCCACGTAGAAGTCATTCCCATGACGCTGTCCATTTACGGGGATCCCTGGGTCCAGACAGTGGTCTGACTGCAGTGTTATAGCTGGAAGAGAGAGGCCACAGCTGGAACAGACAGCTCACTGTCACCACATAGGGACCCCAGCTGCCTCACAAAGAGGGAGAAGAAAGCCCTGATTAATAAAAGGCAGAAGTTGCTAATTACCAACTCAAGCAATGTGGCTGTCAGTGTCTGCTGAGAGGGTGTCTAAAGACCTATCCCCCAGAGAAAACAAGCTGGCTCAATCATTTGTTCATTTGTCGTTTCATTCAATAAATAGTTGGGTGTCCACTGTGGTTTAGGTGCTGAGCTGAGGCTTAGGGATACAAATATGAGTAAGGAAATGACCCTGTCCCCATGGCGCTCTCAACCCTAACTTTCTATATGGGTCTACAAAGCACTGAAGTGACGCAGATCCTTTAAACGGGGGGATGAATGAAGAAGGTGATGAGAGAGCGTGAGTGCGTGTGGAGATGCCAGCTCACTTCAGCTTCATGGGCCGTCAAATGGTCTGCCCCTGAGTGCCCAGCAGAGTGGCGCCCAGTGAGCTGCGCACAGCACAGGCCATGAGGTCTGCACACGAGGACCTGGTGTGAAGGTCATGAATGACTCTAAACTCTCATGCGCCCTGAGGGATGCTGAGAGCCGGGGAGCGCCTTCCCCAGGGCACAGCCTAACCGAGAATGCCATGGGGATGGGGCCAAGCTGGGGCCTATGGTGGAGCAACAGTCCCCAGACATTTCACCCTCTCCCCGCGCCCAGCCACGGAGACTCACTCTCGTAGCGGAGCTGGAAGCCGACGTCCGAGTGACTCTTGTCGGTGGAGAAGAGGAGGTAGAGGTAGTTGCTGGTGCTGATGAGGAACTGGGGGACCTGAGTCCCATGGTAAACCCCGATCAAGGGCGCTGAGTACGTCCGCCCGTCTCGTACTTCCAGGGTGTCATAGTTGACCTCGGTTTTAAATCTGCCGAATGAAGGAGATGAAGATTTCTTGAGAAACTGAAGGCTTATTAATGTGCAAATAACGAAAGCCCTGCCTGACCCAGGGCTTCAGAACAACCAGCCAGATTTTGGCCTGCTGGGATCTTTAGTATAATCGCGCACATTCCCTGGCGATGCGGAAGGACCTTTCCTACTCTGTTCAACACTCCCGCTCCTCCTTCCACTGCGGGGAGCAGCTCTCTCATCCTCTCTGTGGCCTGGGCCAGGACCCCTCTTCTGAACTAGAGGCACAGTGACTCTTCTCTTGGGGTCAGAATGTTCTAGGCCGGAGGTCAACAAACCAAAGCCCCAGGGCCAAATCTGGTCTACAGCCTGGAGCGCAGAGAATGGTTTTTACATTTGTAAAGAGACATTAAAAACAAAAAGCACAGAAGAATATGCGTCAGAGATCTGCAAGTGGGCAAGTGGCCCACAAAATCTAAAATATTTACCATCTGGCTCTTCACAGAAAAGTTTGTGGACTGCTATTCCAGGCCGTGAACACTTTTGTCTGGAAGGAGTCCGTGTTCTTATCTGGGTGGCTACTTTCTCCACCCGAGGGGCATGACCAGGGTGGGAGCTAGAAGTGGGGCGTGTGAGCGGGGTTTGGGCCCGAGGTCAGGGAGGCTGCTTCCCGTGTTAGGAATTTCCAAGTGAATGCCCCTCAGATGCTGATGCCACGCTTTAACATCTGATGGTATCTGTCTGTCCACAATCCCTTCTTGGGGGATGGCGGGCGTGGTGTCGGGGCTCTGACACTGCAAATGATACCCCAGCCTTCTCTTCACCCCTCCTGCCATCATCTCCTAAACAGCGCCAACCAAGCTGATGGGCAGAGCCAGGGAAGCCTACCCACTCAGGGCAGACGGGTCCAGTGTTCTGTGACCTTCCTGACAATTCGGCATCAGTGCCAGTCCTCCCCACCCATTGCGGATTCCCTCCCACACGGCTCCATGGAAATCACTTCCTTCCCCCCACCCCCAAGGCTGTGGTTACAAGCACCTGTCGAAGGTGATTTTGATGGGGTAGCCAGGCTGAGCTTCAATCACCCAGGCACAGCTCAAGGCGTCCTTGTAGAAGCCGGGCCAGCCCGGGGAGAGGATGGTGCCGCTGGGTGAAGTCAGGTGCCCGCCGCAGGGAGCTGGGAGGACAGAAGGGAAAGAAGCAGCTTTCTTGGGGGGAAATAATGAGCAAACAAACAAAAAACCTCTCTACAAAATGTGTCAGCCAACAAGTATTGTTTTTGTTTTTATGGAAAATTATATAAACTATAAACTGTGAGTTTTGTCTACTGGGATTTTTATGGATATGTCCAGTTATATTGTGTGGAGTTTTATTTCAAGCCAGAGGGGAGAAACGAAAAGAATCCTTTAAGCAAAGTACTTTTGTCATCTAGAAGGGCGGAAGTTTAGCTAACATTTGGGTCACACCGGTTTTTTCTTTGTTTCTCAATCAATTGTTGGGTCCGAGGCAGAGGCATGAACCCAGCCCACCTCCTCGCTCCCTCCAGCACTGGAGAGTGGTCGGGACCCCCATGCTCAGCTCAAGGCCGTGCCACTGCCTGCCCCACTGTGAGCTCTGGGAGGGCATGGACTGTCTTATTTGTCTTACACAACTCAGTATCCCCAGCATTTAGCATAGCGCTTGGCAGGCAGTCGTTCCTCAATGATTACCGGTTGGATGAATAAATGAATGCATGGCAGGGTGAATGAGCGCAGTCTCTGGCGAGTAATGCCACAAGACACGGGGTGGTCTAGGCACAGCTGCTGGCAGTCTCTGGTCTTGCCAAGCCTGCTATCTCAGGCCCTTGCTCTCCCTCTGCCCACACACCCCGGCATCCCACCTGGGCGTCCCCATTCTCTGCTGTGTCTTCCCCGCCACCCTTGCCTCTTCCTGCAGCCAGACCCTTGGCCCCTGGGCTGGCTGTTAGAGCTATTCCTCCTCCA
>RJWJ010035382.1:0-16677 GCA_004363605.1 Indri indri
TGGATAGTCTAAGTTTTAAAGAAAGTTTGGGACTCTTGATTTTTATCAGTAATCTTCCAGTTTTTAAATGTTGGCAACTACTGATATTTAAGAAAAACCCAAACTCTGCGAATCAGGCAAAACACATGCATAGGATCAATTTGGGCTCAGATATGCAACCTCGTCAGTGCAGAGTATAAGCAGTGTGTTTGGGGTGTAGAGTCGAAGACCCAGGGCTTGGCTCCGAGTGTTGTCACTTGCTGGCTGATCATCAGGGTCATTTAAACTCTCTGAATTTCAATTTCCTTATCACTAATACGGAGACACAACTATTTGCCTAAAAGAGTTACTGTTGAGGATGAAATAAGAAAATTCTCATGTACAGCTTGGTGCACTGCCAGCAAATAGTAAGCGTTCAGGAAGTAAATAGTGGCTGTCAAAGGCTTCCCATGCAAGAGGCGCATGATTTTTTACTGGTGATGGTCACACAGCCTTTTGGCACAGCCAGGGCACTGGATCGTGGCCAATGAAAACGTGAACATAATTCGATCTCGGTCATTTCCAGGTTCTCCTGTGGGATCACCTCTTTTTTTTTTTTCCTGCCTCTGCTAAAACTTGTTTCTCCGGGACTGATGGCACTGACCCCACAGGGTATAGCTCCAGCTTCCCTTCTCCCACCACCCACTCAGCAGGGAAACGCAAATATTGTTGTTTGTATGCACTCAGCTTAGCTGCAAATGTATTCAGGAAAGACCAAATGGGGGGCAGTGTGGCATCACATACAGAGCCAAAGAGGCCCTGGACAGGGGCTGCTGGTTGCCAAGTCCTTCCTTGGCACGAAATGAGCAGTCAGCAGAAGGTGTTTTATACAGTGCCCTGAATCCCTGTGAATTAGCCCGCTATTAGCATGAAAAATATTAAGCAATAAACAGTTACGATATTTAACACTCTCTACAGAGGCCCATTGCCACAGGCATAACCAGTGCAGACTGTGTTAATGAGCAGTGGGGAGCCGAAGGGCGGGGCTGGCTCTGGCAGAAGCAGGCTCTGGGCACCTCACAAACAAAACGTGCTAGGCTGAGCATGCGTATGCCACATGTGGAGACTTGTACATACAGGCAGACCTCCACATGGGCACACATACATGCAAACACAAACATGTACACATACACACACATGTCCACACGCAAACACACACAGTGAACACTGATGCGCAAGCACAATACACCCGGGTAAATGCACACACATGCGAATTCACATGTGTATGCACTCAGCCAACCCATCCTTGTACTCACAGGTGGACCCAAATACACAGTCACATGCATACATCACTGCACACACAGGTGCAAACTTGTCTCCCAATGGTGGGTACTGTGGTTTGGTCTGATCTGATAGGAGATTGATTTCTTGTCCATCTGGGGTAGAGAGTTGGCTGAATGATGACTTCACTTAGTATCACTAATCGTGATGACAGTTCTACGCGATGGATATGTGTGTATTTTTTGAGACAGGGTCTCATTCAATCCCCTAGACTAGAGTGCAATGGTGTCATCATAGCTCACTGCAACCTTGCAACCTCAAACTCCCGGGCTCAAGTGATCCACCTGCCTCAGCCTCCCAAGTAGCTGGGACTACAGGCATACAGCACTATGCCTGGCTAATTCTTCTTCTTCTTCCTCTTTTTTTTTTTTGTAGAGATGGGGTCTCACTATGTTGCCCAGGCTGGTCTCAGACTCCTGGCCTCAAGTGATCCTCCCACCTCAGCCTCCCAAAGTGCTGGGATTGCAGGCATGAGCCACTGCGCCAGGCCACAGGATGGATTTTTAAGGATACACAATTTGGCACCATCAGCACAGTGGCTAAATAGGACCAGGATTACAGATATTTAGGCTAACAGAATATGAACAATCAGTGGGCTTTTCAAGAGTCATTGACATGACTGGAGACTGGAACAGACTCGAATGGTCTTGCTTCCCTGGGCTCCTAACAAGTGGTGGAGCCCAAAACCTTTCCATGTCTCCCTCTTGCCTTAGGCTCAAGTCTAGACTCATGAAGTTTGTATTAATATTCCTTCAGTACTTGTGCTGACCCATCTTAGCTACTCCTCATTATGCATATAATTCTCCAAATATTCTGTGCAATTTGCTCTTTCCTTATAACACTCCACTCTGTCATTTCCTGGGGCCTTTGCGCATGCTCTGACATCTTTCTGGCCAGCTCCTTCCCTCCTTCCTCATTATTTAAAGCCCGGTAGAAATGTCACTTCTGGGAGTACGTCTACTTGACTCACCAGGCAAAATCCACTAATTCCCTGTGAGCCTACTATGTGTTAGGCACCATGTCCGAGATTTAATGACAAATGTAATGTAGTCCAGGCCTCTGTGGACAGTGCCCTGTGGCGCTTTAGCCACTGTATTGAAAGTATTTACACGTCTATGTTTTCTGCTAAACAATGAGCCTCTTGAAGCTGAAGGTATGTCTTTTATTACTGTATCACCAGTGCTTAGCACAGTGCCTGGCCTAATGTAGATGGTTGATAGGTTCTCATCAAACAAAGGAGGCAATCTATTATAGTAAGATGCAAATGGTGGTAGCCTGCAATAAGCGGTGAGTAGACTCACTGGTGCAAAATGACAGAGGGAGGAGTGGGGGCGGGGGCGACATGATCTCTCATGCTAGATTTTAAGTGCTATGTTGAGATTCTCTGGTTAGATGAGAAAGCCGCCTGCAGAATTCCTCTATTCCTGCCACCAGTGGGCTTCAATAAATGGGGACCATGCCTGGGGCCAGCCTGAGGGGGCAGTGGGAGTGGGGATGGAGAAAAATGGCCTAAAACTGACAGTGGTCAGGACAGGGGGGTCTGTTGGTTAGACAGTGGAGGGGGTTAGGATGGGTTTGGTCTCTGCGGGGATCACCGACTGCATGGAAAAACCACGCCTGGACATGGAGAAGATGGGAGGAGCAGATTCAGGAAGCAGAGGCTGATCCTGAGAGGAGGATTCATGCCAAGTGTTTCATTAGCATGTGATCCCAGGAAACATTCCCAGGGAAGTGGCAAAGTAGGACAGAGAAAGGAAGGAGACCAAGCAATGGTGTGGTCAGTAGCAAGGCCCAGGGGACCTGTGGCTGGGCCCTGCAGGGGAGCCCTGAGACAGCATAGATCACACTGAAGAGTTGTCCCTGTCATGGGCACAGGACCTGAAGTATTTATATTCCTGTACCTGCCAATCACTGGTTAAAAACCGTCCCCAGTGGGGACATAAATCCCCAGCCACTGCGGCCCTGTGCACACAGAGGGATAGGGGCTTCCAGCAGCTACATAATATTTGTACATATTTATGGGGTACATGTGATGTTTTTTTCCATGCATAGAATGTGTAATGATCAAGTCAGAGTATTAATATTAGGGTTTCCATCACCTGAAGCATTTATTGGTTCTGTGGGTCGGAAACATTTCAAGTCCTCTCTTCTCGCTATTTTGAAATAAACGATACACTGTTGTTAACTAGAATCACCCTATCAAACATTAGAACTTACGCCTTCCATCTGCCATGTTTATCACTGCAGTATTCACAACTGCAAAGATACGGAATCACCCTAGTGTCCATCAGTGGAGGAAAGCGTGGAGAAAATGGGGTGTATACACACAGTGGAATACTATTCAGTTATAAAAAAGGACAGAATCCTGTCACGGATGAGACTGGAGGTCATTATGTCAAGTGAAATAAGCCAGGCACAGAAGGACAAATATCATGTGTTCTCACTTGCAGGTGGGAGCCAAAAACGTTAGTGTCATGGAAGTAGAGAGTAGAATGGTAGTTCCCTGAGGCTGGGAAGGTATGTGCTGGGCCCAAAGGGATGAAGAGAGAGGGTCATTGATGGTTTGAAATAAAGGGGTGATATGATTAGTATTTCTACCTTTTTAGAAGGTTACTCTGGCTGCTGGCGGGAGGACGCAGTGCAGGCGAGAAAGAGCGGAAGCAGTGAGTCTAATCGGGAGGCTACTGCTGGTGGCTTGGACACGGCAAAGGAGGTGATGGGAGACCAGCAGATTCAGGATATATAATCTCTGCCTGTAGTTCTAGAAGTACTTGCTATTGTATTGTGTCTGGGGGGTAAAAGCCAACAGGAGTCAAGGCTGGATCTTCGATTTTTCACCTGAACTACAGGGGAAAGGGGCCATTTACTGAGATGGGAAATCTGTCTGACAAGTAGGTTTGGGGCATCCTATGAAGTTCCCTTTTGCGTATGTCCCGTGTGAGGCTTCCAGGTGGAGGTAAGCAGGCAATGGTACACAGAGGCCTGGACCTCAGGAAGTTGAGACTCATTGGCTTGCAGGTGCTCTGTAAAGACACAGTGCTCAGTGGGATCACCTAGGGCGTAGCTAGAGAAGGGGTGAGGTCTGGGAAGTAAACTCTGGGTGATTCTGATACATAGTGTCAGGAAGCAGGATACAATGCCAGCAAGTAAGACAAAGATGGAGAGGATTGGGGCAGGAGGACAACCAGGAGAATTATGTCCTCGGAGGATGGTGAGAAAAGTATTTTAAGAAGGAGGGAATGACCAGCTGACTCCAATCTTGCAGAGCAGTGGAATTAGTTGTGGCTGGATGGAGGTGGTGGTGGAGGGGAAGCTTGAGATGATTCGTTGGAGAGGATGTAGAAGAGAATGAATTTGAAAGTGGGGCAATGAACACAGACAGCACCTGCAAGATGTTTTCCTATAAAGGGAAGTTGGGAAGTGAAGTCTAGGTCATTCCTGTTAACACACAAAAGAGCTATTTCAGTGTGTTTTAGCTGATGGGAATGATCCCATATGGAGGGTCTGGAACTCAGGGGCAGGTCTGGGCTGGGAAGAGAAATTTGAGAAGTGTCATTCAGATGTTTGCAGCTCTAAGTGACAGAAAAAACAACCCAAACTGGCAAAAACAAGGTTTCTCATCTCTTGAAACAGTAATTCCAGAGGTCGAACAGGTTCTTGGGTTGATTGTTCCAGCAGCTCAATGACCTACGTCAACAAAGACCCCAAATTCATACTGTCTCTCTTCTCTGCTCTCCATTGTTTAGACTTCTTAGGGCTGCCAGTGGCCATAAGGGACACGCACTTCCCTATTCAGCAGAAGACACTAAAACCTCTCTCCTAATTATCACTACCGCCATTCCCTTCCACCTGATTGGCCAACTTTAGTCACGTGTCCACAGTCACTACTAGAACGTGTGAACTGGTTGGCCGAGAAACTCGATTTCATACCTGGAAGTGGGGATGGTATCAGCTTCCCAGGGGTCACATGGATGCATGTGGAAAAGATGGGCTTTCAAACAAAATCTGTTAGAAAGGTGAGGAGGGTGTGTTGTATTTGACAAGCAAACATAAATTTCTCCTACAGGTATTGTCAGGGCATAAAGAGCAATCGATAGTAACGGAGAGTAGGTGGGATCTCTTCGGAAAAGCCAGGTGGATGTGGGGTTTCCGGAGCTCTCCCAGTGTGCTGCAGTGGGCAGGCCAGGGCATCAGCATCGATCTTACCCGTGGCAATGTGCTGGCTGCAGCTGAGGTCATCGCCTTAGCCCCAACTTCTCAGTGACATTTCTGCCTTTGTTTCCTCAATAAGGACTTAAGCCCCAGGGTTTGGCTGAAGCTCTCATCTTCTCTAGGGACCTCATTCTCTACACCCCTAAACTCCTTGTGGGGGACACGCTCCCAGAAGAGCGACTCCCAAGTCTCTGATAGAGCTGTGAGACCCTGCTCACCCGAGCTGCCGCATCACCTTCGGGTCCCCTAGCTGTCTGTCCATATACCACCCACCCACCCATCTTTCCATGAAAACACCTGGGGTTGAGCTTGACTTCACCCCTACCCGTGTCCCAGCTTGCTCTTTCAGGTGGTGAGCTCAAATGGTTGGAAATGTTCCAAACATTTCTTACTTCTCTGAATAATCCTGACTTTACAAAGGAGATCAGAGGATTAAATGAATTAACATATATAAAGGGCTTACAACAGGGACTGGCATGTGGCGGTAGGTGTTATTATTGCTGGTGTTATTATAGATCTTCTAGGACAGAGCCTTGGAAAGCAAAGAGCAGTTGTCCCAGAGTCGCAAGACCTAGTTCTTCCCTGGCTTTGTGACTAATTTAAGTGTGATTTGAAGTAAACCCCTTACTTAAGACCTGTGGATCTCAGTTTCCTCATCTAAAGGCATCTTGAAGTCCCTCTTTAACTGGAACTTGCCTTATTTTCTGTGGCCTCCTGCTCAGGCAATCTCTCCCCAGGTGCTGGCATGCTCTGGTGTTCAGTTTACCAGCCTAGTAGCCACAGTTGAAGGGCAGCACCTTTTTTCCATCCATCTGTCAAAAGCCACAGAATTTACAACTCCAGGACTGAACTGAGTCATGTGCCCGTCCCTGAACCTATCGCTGTGAGCTGGGGGAGGGCTGGTGCGTGTTGCGTACGAGTGCCGGAAGTTGATGGGAGTGGGTGCTGTCGGCCCTGTCGGACTGGGAGATGCAAGGGGTGGACCCCCACTCGCAAAGTGGACTGTCGTACTGGAAGACGGAGAGATGGCTGCAGGGGAGGCAGATCATCAGATGTCCACAGAAAGGGCACATGAGTGAAGCCTGCCACAACCCAGCCCTGGTCTGCCCCTCTGGAACCTTCCCTCTTCCCATTCCTTGAATAGGATATTCTTTTTCTCAGTCTCCATTCTTTTGCTAGAACACCTACTTGCCTCATCTGCTTGCCAGACAATTCCTCACCCTTCAAGAATTGTGAGGAACTGCTCTTCATCACTGTAGGAAAAGCTTGTTGTTCGTCCTCTGTGTTCCCATAATGCCATCCTCTGATCTACAACTCAGGGCCTGCGATGATGTAATGCAACTACTTATTCCTTGCCCGTCTTCTTTGCCGAATTATGAGTCCCAGAGGGCAGTGACTGTGAGATTTATCTTTGTAGCTGTAGTGCCTGGAGTAGTCATGGTGCACAGTAGGCACTTAATAAATGTTTCTTGCATTAAAAGGATTCAATCAAGCTGCAATTTATTTAAGCCTTGCCAGTGTCCCCAATCACACATCGTTTCCCTGTGTCCTAGAGGATGCTGGGAAGATCAATGTAACGATATTACAAAGGCCTGGGAGAGGAGGGCAGCCAGTGAATACAAGGTTTTGTTATTATTGGTGTATTGTTTATTAAGAGACCCTGGCGCATTGCATCAGCTGGGGGCTGGACAAAGGAATCGGAAAGTCGTGACCAGAATGCCAAAGTGGAAAAAAGTTTTGTTGGCAAATGCTGAAAACCTCAACTAAACAGCCCATAATTTACATTGGATTAGCAGGTGAAAGATTAGGTGGCCGCCACAACAATCCCTTCTTGGTGTATGAACATCTCATTTATAAAAATATTGATTCCACTTCTTTGGACATAATTGATTAATTATATTTTGGGAGTGAAAAATCGTTTCCAGGTCTCTGCAGGGTTTGCTTTGCCTCATCTCACAATGTCTTGTTCTCTTGACTGCTGATAACCTTACTTTTCAAGACTGCAACTCCTCCCTCCCTGGACTTGGGGGGCCATGGAGTTTATAGGAAAATGGAAAGATTTTGTCTCTGAGAACATCTTAGGTGGATTGTAAAAAGAAATAGCCTAAGCATGGAACATCGGAGTCATAGTCTTAGGAATGGAAAGCATCTTAGAAATTGTCTAACTCAGAGGTCCTTGGCTTTCAAATCTTATAAGCCATCAATTGTTGCAAACTGATGGCCAGGAAAGTGGTAACTCCAAAGCACATTAAAATTAAAATTCTACTTTCCCTGTCATCAAAAGCCCAGTACATGTTCTGTGGGAAAATTAGAACAATAAAGAGCAAAAAAGACAATAAAAATGTTTTTCTATTCTCCTATCACATTAAAAAAAATCACAATTAATATTTTAAAGTAATGTTTTCAATACTTTTTTTACAACATTAGAATTACTCCCTACATACTGCATTGTAGCTTGCTCTCTCACTTATTATGAACCATTGTGGCAATTTCTCCTTGCTAGTGTGCCCTTTGCAACATGATTTTTAATGAAGGGATAATATTTTGTCATATATTTGTATAATACTGTCTTTAATGGTTTTCCCATTGTTGGATATTTAGGACATCTCTTGTTTTGCTATTAAAAATAATAATGCAATTAGCATCGTGATATATAAATCTTTGCATCTATCTCTAGATATACTTCCGTAGTTTGTATTTACTAGAGGGGAAATTGCTGGTGCAAAGGCTATTCGTATTTTCATATTTTGATATATGCTTAAAACTGTCTTCCAGAAAATATGCATCATTTACACTTTCACTAGTACTGAGTTTCTTGCACCCTTGCCAAGGCGCAATATTAGCATCATTTGCAAAAAAAAAGTTGCCAACTTGAAAGTCAAAGAAAAGTGCCTCATTATTTTTCTTTGCTTGTTTTTATTGAGATATAATTCACCCATTTAACATGTATAATTTAATGTGTTTAGCGTAGTCACAAGATTGTGCAACCATCACTATAATGTGATTTTTGAGCATTTTCATCTTCCTAAAAGCAAATCTGTATCCATTAGAGTCATTCCTCATTGCTTCTCCTTCCAAGACAATCATTAATTTACTTTCTGTAACTCTGTATTTGCCTATTCTGAACATTTTGTATAAATTCCATTTCATATATATTCATATATTTCTTAGGATATGTGGTCTTTTCTGTATTTTCCACTTAGTATGTTTTCAAGGTTCATCCATGTGGTAGCATGTATCGATACTTTATTCCTTTTTATGACTGAATAATATTCCATTGTATGGCTAGACCACCTTTTGTTTATCCATTCATCTATTGATAGACGTTTGAGTTGGTTCCACTTTTTGGCTGTTATGAATATTGCTACTATGAACATTCTCATACAGGTTTTTCTGTGGATGTACGTTTTTATTTCTCTTGGGTATATACCTAGGAGTGGAATAACCAAATCATTGTAACTCTATATACTTAACTTTTTAAAGAGTTGCTAGACTCTTTTCCAAAGCCACGGTACCATTTTATAGTCTCATCAGTAATAAATGAAGGTTCTCATTTCTCCACATCTTTGCCAACACTGACTGTCTTTCTTGCTTTCTTTTTTTTATTATTATAGTCATTCTATCAGGGTGGAGTGGTATCTCATTGTGGTTTGGATTTGCATTTCCCTGATGGCTACATTGTTGAACATCTTTTCATGTGCCTGTTGGCTGTTTGTGTACCTTCTTTGGAGGATGTCTGTTCAGACCCTTTGCCCATTTTAAAATGAGTTATTTATCTTTTTATTTTTGAGTTTAAGTTCATTATAAGTTTTAGATATAAGTTCCTTATCAGACATATGATTTGTAAATATCTTCTCTTAAATTCTGAGTTATCTTTTAACTTTCTTGATGCTATTCTTTGCAGTTTTTAATTTTTATAAAGTCCAATTTATCTATGTTTTTTCTTTTTTCTCTTGTGTTTTTGGTGTCATAGCTAAGAAACCATTCCCTCACAAAAAGTCAGGAAGATTTACTCCTATGTTTTCTTCTAATAGTTTGATATATTTAGCTCTTATATTTAGGTCTATTGCATTTAAAAAAATTAATGCTGAGGTTGCACATTCATATTTTTTCTTTTGTGAATTTTATGCTTATCTGACTTGTTCATTTCCCCATTAGGCTGGTTTTATTCTTATTGATTTTCGTGAGTTATTTATATATTGCTTGTTAACACTTTGTCTTATTGGCTGCAAATTAACATTCTGCTTTGTAGTTTGCCTAGTAATTTTACTATATTTTGCCTAGTAACTTTAAAAAATTATATTTTAAACAGTTTGTGAGTAAGGGGACCCCCAAGTCTTGAATATGGGGATAAAAGAGGAGATTTTCCTCTTGGGCTGCCTCTGTGATTGTGCTCATGACTGCCTCCCAGAATTGTAGTGCTTCTATAATTTCCTGATAAATGGGTAAAAAATGGGTAATCTTGGATCAGAAGCATTTCATGAAGAATAGAAACTTGGAGCTGTGGTTAGGAATGCAGACTCTGGCACCAGGCATTTTTCAGTTCAAATCCTGGTTCCGATGTTTACTGGCCGAGTGACCTTGAATGAAGTACTTGATTTCTTTCAGTTTATCTTCCTCATCTGTAAATTTGGAATGATAATCCCTGTGCCACGAAGTTATTGTAAAGAGTCACTGAGGGAGGGCACCAACAATGTGACTTATCAGAAACTTCTAGAAACATCTAGAAATGCTGGAAATAGTACAGTTATAATTTTAAATGCATAGATGAGCTTGCAGAAAAGAAAGAGGGGTACTTAATTGACTGACAACTGGGAGAATAGACATGTAAATGGATAATGTGCCCATCTCGGGTGTGTGTGTGTGAGTATTTTGCAACAGGAGGAAGTGCGTTTTGGTATGCACTGAGGACAGAGGCAAGGCCTTTAGCCACACAATGTGGGGTACTGGAACTGAGCCTTCCCTCACAAAACACAGGACACTTTAAACTGCTGCATCTTCCGACAAAGAGTAGACTAGAAAAAAAATCTACCCCCTAGTCAAGGGATGAGCTAGGAAGTTTGTCTATTTCTGCTTAATTTTGGGGTAGAAAAAGACCCTGTATGACTTCAAAAACACAGGCCTCGTGTTCTTCACATACATTTGATATTCAAATTTATACGGAGGATCCTCAAGATGAGAAAATAAAATATAAGCTTCAGATTTTTCTTTTATAGAAATTTTACTGAGCACAAATGAGGAGGAAACATTCCTCACTCATTGTATGAGATAGACCACTGACACCAAAAGCTAACAGAACAGTATAAGAAAGTAAGATTTCAGGCTAATCTCATTTATGAATTATGAACATAGATGAAAAAAACCCAAACAAGTTGTTACCCAAAATGAATCCAGCAATACATTAAACAGATAACACATGATGTCCAAGTTGGGTTTATTTATTCTAGGGATGTGAATGTAGATCACATTAGTGATCTAATCAATTAATTTACCCCATTACAGCTTAAAGGTGAAATGGCTTGTAATAATTTCAATACGTGTAGAAAAAGCTGATAAAATTTCTTAGCAAAAGAAGAATGGAAAGGAATTTCCCTTAGACATATAAAAATTCTCTCAGAAATGTCGAATTTAATAGAAAATTGAGGAAAGCATCCCTTTTAAGATCAAGAACAAGAAAATGGTATCTACTGTCGCTACTTTTATTCAACATCGTACCAGCAGTCCTAGCCAGCACAGTAATGTAAGAAAATAAATAAAAGCTATAAAGTTAGAGAAGAAGAAGAAAACTGTTAATGTTCCTGGATGATATGATATTTACAGAGACAACTCAAAAGAGCTTATAGATAAATTATTAGAATTAATATTTGAAAAAAAAGAATTTAGCACAGTTCTTGCACAAAATTTAATATATAAAAATAAACTGCATTTGTAATAAACAGCCACCGATGGGTACAAAGTGTAATAAAAATGTATACCATTCATAATACTATATGTAAAAAAATCTAAATCTAAAGGTTTGTAAGACCTTTAAGGAGAAAATTATAAAGCATTATTGATAGAAGTTAAAGGAGACACAAAGGGATGTTTTATGTGTGTGGATAAGACGACTCAATTTTATAAAGCCTTCAGTTTTTAGATCAGCCACGTTGATCTAAAGAGTCATGCTATTCACATTAAGATTCCAACATATTTTTTTCTTTGTAGAATTCGATGCCAATACAGTACTAAATTTTATGGAAGAATAAAGGGCTATGAATATCTAAGACACTCATAAAAAAAATAAGGGGAAACTTATCTTACCTCATATTAAAAACTAATATAAAGCTATATTACTTAAAATTATAATGAATATATGTTAATTAAGACAATGCGATCTATGATGGACAACTAGTTGTATCGCTACCTGACACCATACTCAAAATCAATTCCAGGTGGATTAAATACCTAGATGTGAAATGCAAACAAAATCTTTTAGAGGACAATATTGGAGAATTTATTTGTCACTCTTCATCAGTGAACAATATTTTTAGGACAATACATGAAAAGTAAAAAATCATAAAGGGAAGGATTAATAAATTTGCTTACATAAAAAAGCCCTCCTGTGAAACAAGCAACAAACAAAAAGAGAGTTGACATTCAAGCCACCACTGCGAGGACAATGAAACTGAAAAATGGAAAAACAACTTTTAAAGGCAGTCAGAGAAGTGGAAATATAAATGTCATTCAACACACGAAAAGATGGTCAGTTCATTAATATTCTGAGAAATAAAAATGAAAACAGCCATGAGGTATCATATCACATCACCCAGTCGACTAAAAAGGAGACAGTATCAACTGTTGGTGAGTCTCAGGCATGATGGCAAATCTTACGCATTTCCGATGGGAAGGTTGAGTTTGTAACCACTTTGGAAAGCAATTGGCTTTTTCTGGTTAAAGTGAAGATAATTATACCCTGTGGCCAGGCAATTCCCCAATCCTCTAGGTATATATCCTGGATAAATGCTTGCTCATGTGCGGCATGAGATACAAACAGGAAGGTACGTAGCAATACATTTTATAATAGCAGAAGGACTGGAAATATTTATCAGCTTTGGAAGGGAAAATGACATTTTGGTACACACAATGGGATTCTAAATAGCAGTGAAAATGAACTACAGCTACGTGCAACAGGATGAATCTCAAAACCAGATTGAATGAAAGAAGAAAATTTCGATGAATAATACAGTATGATTCTATTTAAAGTTCAAAACCTATGGGAAATTAGACAATATGTTATTTATGAATACAAACATGGCACAATTATAAAGAAAAACAGTGGAGTGGTAAGGACACATGACGAGCAGGAGGCTGAGATCAGGGGGCGACCTGAGGACAGCTTCAAAGGTGCTCGTGAAGTTTTATTTCCTAAACTGGGTATTGGGCACGCAGGTGTCCATGGCACTGCTGCCCATCTCACCTGTATGTTATAAATACTCATTTGGATCTATTCAATAGTACATCACAGTAGTCCAGAATGTTTTACATAAAGAACCACATGATAAATATTTTAGGGCTTTGTCAGCCATAAAGTCTTTGTCACAACTACTCAACTCCATTGTTGTAGCCTGAAAGCCGAAATAGACAATACGTAAATGATTCAATGTGGCTATGTTCCAACAAAACTTTGTTTACAAAAGCAAGTGGTGGTGGCATTTGGTCATCAGAAAGTAGTTTGCCGACCTTCTTTTGTAAAATGAATGAAAAATAAAAAAATATGTGCCGGCAAATAGTAAGCAAATCTTATGCATCTATATTAACATAAAACAAAATATTTGTAAAGAGAAATTCAGTATTACTGATAAAAGAGTTGTTATATAATGGTAATAGGAGTAATCCATCAGGAATATATAACACTTCTGGACTTGTATAGTTTACGAAGATGGATTAGAAATATGTAAAGTGGGTGTGGACAAAATTACAAGGATAAATATACAAACCAAAATCAGAATTGTGAGTTTAACATATCTCTCTCGGTACTTGATAGGTGAAACAGACAAAAAGTTATAAAGCTATAGAAAATTTGGATAACAAAAGTAGCAAGTTTTGAGCTGATGGGCATATATAGAATTTTGCAGGTAATATTGAGAGAATATAAAGATTCTTTTCTTAAAATTCATGTAATGTTTAGAAAAAATGACTATGGTCCAGCCGCATAGTAAATCTAAGTTACCAATAAATACTACACTCTTTAACCACTATGCCATAAAATTAGAAACCAAGAAAAAAATATGTATTTTAGAATTTAACAACACATGTGTAGATAATCCATGTGTCAAAGAAAAAAATTATAAGGGAAATTAGAAAATATGTATAACTGAATGACAAAGAAAACTTTTCATATCAAAACTTGTAAGACACTAGGCCAGGCATGGTGACTCAAGCTTATAAATAATCCTAGCATTTTGGGAGGCTGAGGCGGGAGGATCCCTTGGGCCCAGGAGCTCAAGGCTGCAGTGAGCTATGATCAGGTCATCGCACTCCAGCCTGGGGCAGCAAAGCGAGACCCTGTCTCTGAAAAAAAAAAAAAAAACCAAAAGGAAAAAGAAAAAAAAAAAGAAAGGGAAAAAAAACTTGTAAGATACAGCTAAAGTAAAGTAGGAAGAGGGACAAAATTATGTCTTAAGTTTATCTCTTAGAAAAGAAGACTCTCCCAAACATAAAATAAAACATAAAAATGTTTTACCAAGCATTTAAGGAACAGATAATCTCTAATGCAAAAAAGGACAAAAGGACAGCTCTCCAATACCTTTCGTGAGGCTAAAAGAACCTTGAAACTAGAATCATACAAGAATAGCATGGTGGCGGAAAATAATTTTCAACGATACTTAGGAACAAAAATCCTAAGTGAAATATCTGCAAACAAAATTCAGCAACTTGTATGAAAGTTAAATCGTGACCAAACAGGAATTTTTCCAGCAACATAAGAATAGTTCATTATTTAAAAATGAACGAAGTTGCAATTACACAGCATGAGTAAGTCTAGAGAACCACCGCACAGCATAAAGACTATAGTTAATAATATCATATTATATACTATTACAATATTATTATACTATTACATCAGGTTATTCAGTATGAAATGTCTGATTTCCTTAAGTACTAAGTTTGACAGTTTGCTATCTCTGACATTTCACTTTGACACTTCTTGTTTTATGTTTATTGTGAAGGTATTATACATCCTCAGCCTTTCAAACTCATGTTTTGGCTTGTGATTATCTTTCAAAAAAAATTTTTTTAATTCAGAATATTATGGGGGTACAAGCATTTTGGTTACATGTAATGCGTTTGCCTCGCCCAAGCCAGGGCTACAAGTGTGTGCTTTCCCCATACGGTGCGCTCTGCTTCCATTAGTTGTGGTTTACGCTCCCTCCACTATCAAAAATTTTTTTAGAGCAATTTTTGTGAAACCATGGATAAGTAAAAAATTTGTGTTATTTTTGAATACGAGTCCTATCATGGAACCAATGCAGCACAGAAAGCTCGAAATACCTATGAAGTGTTTGGGAAGGATGTGGCTAATGAACACACAGTACATTGATGGTTTGAGAATTTCTGTTCTGGCGATTTTAATCTTGAAAATGATCTAGCACCTCTTGTATTATCCTGGATAGAGCTGGAGCCCTTTCTACTAAGTGAAGTATCACAAGAATGGAAAAACAAGCACCACATGTACTCAGCATCAAATTGGTATTAACTGATCAACACTGAAGTGCGCATGTAGTAGTAACATTCACTGGGTGTTGGGCAGGTGGGTGGGGGGAGGAGGGGATGGGATAGTCACACCTAATGGGTGCGGTGTGCACCGTCTCGGGGATGGACACGCTTGAAGCTCTGACTCGGGCAGGGCAAAAGCAATATATGTAATGTAAACATTTGTACCTCCGTAGTATCCTGAAAAAAAAAAAAGAAAAGAAAATGAGTCATATGAGTGACCCGAGACCAAGGTGGATAATGATGAGGTGAAAGCTGCAGTGGCAGCGAATCCATCTCTTTTTTTTTCTTTCTTCTTTTTTCCACCGTTTTCATAGGGAAAAAAGAAAGCGAATCCATCTCAACCTACACGTGAATTAGCAGTAAAATTTGACTTTATTTACTATTCCAACAATATTGGACCATTTGAAACAAATCAGCAAGGTGAAGAAGCCGGATAGATGGGTTCTGCATGAATTAAACAAGCATCAGAAGAGAAATCGTCTTGAAACTTGCCTTTCTTAGCTCTCGCGACATAAAGGTGAACCGTTTCTACACCATATCGTTACGTGTGATGAAACAGGGATTCTTTTTGGGAATCACAAGCGTTTGGCACAATGATTGGATAAAGATGAAGTGCTGAAACACAGTACAAAACTGAATATTAGTCAAAAAAAAAAACAAAAAAAAACGAAACTAATGGTGTCTGTTTGGTGGTCCAGTGCTGGTATTTTCCACTACAGGTTCATGAAACCTGGTCAGTCGATTACAGTGATGTCTACTGCAACCAATTGGATGAAATGATGAGGATGCTTATGATTAAGCAGCCAGGATTGGTCAACAGAGACAGGCCAGTCCTCTTGCAAGACAACACTGGACCACACGTCACACAAACAACACTGCTCAAACTACAGAAGCTGAACTTGGAAACTCTGTCATCCATCGTATTCACCAGACCTTGCACCAACTGACTACCACTTCTTCCAGGTGGTGGACCACTTCTTGCAAGAAAAAATATTCAATTCTCAACAAGCTGTGGAAAACGCTTTTGGCGATTTCATAGCCACTCACTCTCCAGGCTTCTTTGCTGCTGGCATAGGCAAGCTACCGTTAAGATGGAAAAACTGTGCCAATAGTTTAGGTGCACACTTTGATTAATTGTACTGCTTCTTGTTTGAGATATAATAGACTGCACTTTTATTCAAAATCGGACATTTTCATATTTAATTACCCAATACTATAGTATAATAGTATATACTATGCTATATTATTACTATATTGTTAGTATTATATACTGTAATACTATAATTCGCCAAGAGAGTAGATTTTAGGTACTCTTGACACACATACATGCACACAAAGCAAGGTAATTATATGAGATGTTAGGTATATTAGCTATGTTAATTTGCTTGACTGCAGTAATCACTTCACTATGTA
>RJWJ010035383.1:0-16677 GCA_004363605.1 Indri indri
TTCTCTCTCCATCTCTCTACCCGCTCATTCTTTTCCCTCCCCTCTCCTTCCTCTCTCCCCCTGCCTCTCTCTCTAGTCCTCCGCAACGTTTTGCTACTAATATGAAGACTGCCTTAGTCCTGGTCAGAACAGATATCACGGTACTTCTTTACGCTGAACCAAGCAGCTTTGCCTGTTGAAAACAAATCACACAGTCTCACTGGTTATGTTTCTCAAGGCACTGATGACCGGAACCCCCATCCAAATGCTTTAATGTCATATAATATGTACCATATGACATTAAAACATCATGCAAATTATGGGTCTTATAGTCTAGTAGAAGAGGCAATCCACAGAAAAGAGATAATTTCCACAAAGTAGGCTAAGTGGTGATATTATAATGGCATGTTTAGGTTGCCATGGTTCATGAGGAAAATTCAACCCGCCTCAGAGGGTTGAAACTCCGGGAAAGGAGTTTGAAGGATATACTTAACTCTTCAAGGATAAATAAGATTTTTTTCCTCCAATAAAGAAATGGATGGGAAAAGTCATTTCCTTTCACAGAACCATCAAAAAGTCAAAGAGATGTGAAAAGGAATATCGTGTGAAGGAAATCATGAATTGTTCTACACCATTTGCACAAAAAAGGTAAGTGAGGGTAAAGACACAGTCGTGTGGACGCAGATCATAGCGGGCCTGTGTCTTGGTAAAAGGACATCAGTGTTGTCATTTGAAATGTGTTTTATTTGTAGGATTATCCAAAGACTTGAAAAGTGTTTGTTATGTAATTCTTAAGAATATAAATCAAAATTCAATTAATCAGTCCTTACTTATGAGATTTATGAACTTATCCATAAGAAAACTATGTTTATTGACATCTCAATCCCATTTCTGTCACTTACTAATTCATCCAGCTTCCAAAACCATTATTCTTTGGTCCTTTCCCTCAATTTATTAATTTTTGTTAGTTTTATGGAATTAAAAAAAATAGTGATAGCAAGGTGCATTGTTACAGCAAGCCATTATTTGGTGCTATTTTTCTTCTTTCCAAATGTAGACTAAACATTGATTCAAAAAATAAATGCTTGTTTTTTTACTAGGTCAGATTACTTTTGTACATGAGGTAATAATTTCCACTGAGGAGAAGTAGAGGAAGTGATTTCAAAGGGCAAAATCGACTCAGAAATGTAAGAGAATATAATGGAAAAAAAGGATGATGTTAATATATGATAATCTCCTTCAAGGCAGAAGGAAATCAAATGCACACAGTCCTATATTATAATCTCGTTCCCTGGAATTACTTCTTGAAATTTTTGTATGTTCTATCTCAGAGAAGTTGATTTTTGCATTTTTTTGGTGACTTAGCTTTCAATCTGTCTATTCACATATGGGAGATGAGTGATTATGTCATCTATAGAACAGCTTGAATCTATAGTCTGAAAGCAAATTAAATAGTAGTTTCCTTTTATCGGTTTTATTATTTTTTCATTATTTGAAATTTGAGTAAATAATGTTTCTTCCTTCAAAGTAGTTGTCATTGACGTCTTTCTTGACTTGAATCTCAGAAGGGATTTGACAAAGCCGTATCTCTTTCTGTCTTTAAAATATTATTTCTTTCTGTTTTTTATCAGTTACTTATGTCATACTAAATATTAAAACTGGCAGGCAATATACTTTAAGTGCTACTGTTAAAGCATTGTTTTGCTATAAATAAACAAGCCCATTTCTCTAGGGCTTAAATAGGAATAAAATTTTGATACATTCTCTTCCCTCATTAAGTAGCTGTGGCAAGAGGCCATTAGGGAGTTGTTAGATTTGCTGGAGTTTTCCATTATACCAGATATTAAATTAACTGTTGTACTTGTCCCAGAGTATAGAGAAGGTTGTGATCTTATGTAGATGCTTAATGTGCTGACATTTTCATTGTTCCGAATATAAGTAGACATAATTATTGGCTTTTCCTGTGGGTTTTTATTTGCTATGTTGACCAACAGCAAGGAGTGGGATTGTAAAGACACTAAACGTCCAAAAATAATGTTGTTTTCTTTAAAGAAATAGATCTTAGAAAAATCATAAACTGCATTAAATTATTTTGTACCAGTAAATTAATGTTAGGGTACAGGTTGCGAAAACTACGTGGTTCAGAATGGACACTGTGTGCAACAGGAAGCTGTTAGAATGGGGAGACACACAGAGCACCTGCCGTGGCGGCCTCTGCTGCGGCATGTCCCGTCGCACGCTGCTGCGTCCCGGAACGGGATTTACAAGTCCCAGTCCCTCACTTACTCTTCCCAATCAATATAATTGTCTTTTCTGCTTTCGTTCCTATTTCTGAGCTCCCATTTATCTAATTTTCCTATACGCTGGGATTGGACAACTGCACTGCAGTGGATGCTAAATAATTTCTAGATTGCATTATTAGTAGAGGTGTCCTACTTCCTGTAGAGAGCATCTTTTTTTGTTTTACCCATGTCTTTTTCCACGGTTTCACATTCTGCTCTTGAAATCCAGCCCAAAATAATCAAGCTGCTTGGCAATTATCTGGACCTCTGAATTACTTCCTTCCTAGATTTGTCTGTACATAATGTCTTACCTTGGCTCTTTTCTAGTCTCATATATTTTATGAGCTAAAATCTTACAACTCTCAAGACAAGGCAGGAACTTTATGCCATCTTCTAGTTCAAAATTACTTCTATCATGATTGAACCTTGTATATAAATTTAATAATATATACAAATGAAATATATCCTCAAAGGTGTAAGGATAACTGTGATTTCTGATTGAAAACTCAAATATCTACATCATTTTAATACACGTAAGTTTAAACACTACTCTAGGACTTTGCTTTTCAGCATCATTCACTTGTTCATTTACTTATTAATTATTCGTATAAAAATAACAATGAGTACCTAATATTTGCTAAGCTTTATCCTGATCATTTGTTTGTCTGTACAAATCTCTGTAAAATATATAATAAAAATGCGTAAAGATTTCTGTCCTTGTAGAGTTTACATTTTAATGGGAAATACCAGTGAATGGAGATAATTATCAACATGATATTTTAAGATGCTTATAAGGCCTATGAAAAAAAGCACAAAATAGAAGAGATTGAGAATACAAGGAAGAGTTCATATTGTGCAGCAGAGATAAAAGGTAAAGCAAAGGTTCCGTGTGTTCACATGTTTTAGCATTAACAAGGGGGTCAAAGTGGATGGGGTAGAGTGAGAGAAAAAAGTGTAGTAGGAATCAAATGGAGAGAAAAGGAGGTGGGGTGTTGCAGATAATGCAAGGCCTTGTAAGCCCTTATGTAACGCAAGGCCATTCAGACTTTAGGCTTTACTCCACGTGAAATGAGGAGCCATTGAAAGGTTCCAAGGGAAGGTTCGACCTCTCTCCCTCGTGTTTTACAGAGATTACTCCAGGCGTGGTGTTGAGAACAGTTGGTGAGGTGGGAAGTAGATGCAAGGAGACCTCTATGGAGGTTCCACCAGCCTTCCAGCTGTGACGTGATGGTGGCTTGGACAGTACAGTGGCAGTGGAGACAAAGAAAAGTGGTCAGATTCCAGAAATATTCTGAAGTCAAAGCCAAAATAATTTTGAACAGGTCGAATGTGTCATGTGAGAGAAAGAGAAAGACCAAGAATGATGCATCTACAGTTTCGACCAATTATCTGGATTTCACCAGACACTTAAGAGATAAGTTTAAAAATAGTATTTATCTTCAAGGTAGTGAAAGATAATTTTATTTTTCTCACTAAGCTTCAGATTCAACTGGAGGAAAATAAACATTTAGTAAGTAATAAAATACTACTTACATGCCACATTGGTGTTGTGGTATTGACTGTGAATACAATAAAATTTACATTAGCCTGCAAGGTCTTTAAATGTCAGGACCAGAACTTATTAAGTTATCCTATACTCAGTGCTTGGAACATATGATGTCCTCAGTTAACTAAACTTTTCAGACCAGCAGATGTTAAAGACTGGACATGTTTTATGGAGAGAATGTCAAATTTGTTTCCTTCTTAAAACAAAAGCAGGGTTTATAAAGCTGAAATCCTTACACTAAAAGGAAAGAAAAGGGGAACAATAGAAATTTATTCAGTGAAATGTCATTTTTTCCCAATACTTGTTTATTGAGAATCAACTCTAACCCAAAGAAAAGAATAAGGAAGAGGCTTTGGAAAAACTTATGCAAAGAAACAAATATACACATTTTGTAGCACTACTAAATACATCATAAAATATCACAAGTCATTTCAAAAAAGATACAATTAAGTTCAAATTGGATTTTTTCCTTGATTATTCAGACTATTTCCACATGCATATATGTGTACACGCATAGCTATATTTATTTATGACTGTTTTCATATTTGCTAAGCAACCCAGGGCCTTTACATATAATTTACTCCTGAAAGCAAGTGAAAAAGCCAATTGTTATAATTTCAATAGATTGAAAGTTGTGGTTAGGTGTAGATGGTGGTCGTGAGTCTGTCCTAACAAACAACAAAAAATAAAAATAAAAATCCTAATTATTCTTAAGTATTCTTAAATTAGACAATATTTGATGCCTACAAGTCTATATGCTTTTTAATTGTATACTTTTCTCTCAATTGAATTGTGGCTTACTTGTTGAATTACAATGATATCTGATTAAATTTCAAATTTTGCCAGATTAAGCATTAAAGAAAATCAAATTTTATCATAATTTTATGATCTAATGAGAAGTATACTTATTATTATTGGCTACAATGTGGTTTTCCATGCTTTATTTATTTTCCTAAAATGAAATATTTCAAAATACTTGCTGAAATGTGTACACACACATACGAACATATGAGAGCAAAGCTGCCAAAGCGGAAAGGCTGGTTCCAGGGACTATCCGCATGTGACCACAGGTGTTTGTTTACCAGCTGATATTTGCAAAATCTAAATTCTGGGTAAAATTTTTCGTAACAGTATCAATGCATACTTTCAGCATAGGCCTTTGCAGAATAATCATATAAGAGTATAACACATTGGGAAGTTTCATAAATGTACTTATACAGATTGACGGTTTCCTTACAAAATGTTTAAGACTCCCTGAATTTCTCTACTACATCCACATAACCAATGATACCCCAGTACATATTTCAAACATAACTATCAAAAAGCATTCTTTCTAAATGTCATGAAACACAAAGCGAGGCATTATTTTTCCATGTCCTGAGTGAGACTGTATATACTGTTGACTCTATTGTTCCTAAGCGCAGTTTTGGAGATTTATTTTGTAAAGACTGGGGGAATGCATCTTTTGTGATTCTTAAATATGTATCTTTATTTTACTGGTGTCCTGATCAGCACAGCTAGTCATATACCTGTTATTCTAAAATATTAGAAGAGAAAATAGTATGGATGATAAGAGCAACTTGTTATATTTCACAAGCAGAGAAAAGGATTTTTTAAAATTTCACACAGAATGTACTTCTCAAAATACAGCCAAAGAAATGTTCTCCTTTGGCACAGGCTTCATTGCAGTTACCTAGGTTCCCTGTCCCCTGCCCCAGTCCCAGGCCCCTTCTATCAGATCCTTGGGGGATGAAAATATCTTCAACAACTGTCTTGGTCGATACCAAAATTTTAGAAAAACGGATTCAGAGAACTTTTTATGCTGCCACAGTTGCAAGAAATCTGAACAGAAGCTTCTTGGGGAGTAATTTCATCAGCCTTGACTCTAGTCCTTTAAATCTTTTAAACCATTTTCCCCACATTGTCCATAAATGTAAACCATAAGCACTTCATGATGTTCAAGAAAATTGCTATAAACCTTTGCCCCATCTTCCAGCTCATCATCCGGCTCAATTATTATCTCTGTCACTTCAGCACTGACTCCACCTGACTCTGTGACCTTGGCTTCGAGTCACGTCAGAGAGTTATCATCTAATTATATAAAATGAAAGGAATTTAACCCACAAAATAAAAAAAGTCATAATTTATTTATTCATACCACAAATGTTTACTGGGAATTATTAAGTGCCAGGGATATTTTTAAACTCTTGGGATATATGTGCCAATATAGACCAATCCTTTAAATTAAATAAATTTAGCTCATGGAATATTAAATTGTTCTTTTTTGTCTTTCTTATTTTATAACAACATTGCCACGGATTAAACTTAATAGATCTGTACCTGTGATTCTTTTTAAATCAATTTATTGAATTGAGTGTTGTTACATGTAGGTAAATAACATTATTGAGAAAGCATGCATGCAATTAAATTGATACATTATGTAAGAGTGGACCAGACTGATGGGATTCCCCTCGGCAATTTTAAATATTTCATAGGCAGCTTTCCATCTAATTATCATTGCGTGCCTATTCTTCCAAAGTTGGACAAAAAGTTGAGGGTCAAGGGAACAAGAGAACACAAGAAAATAAAAATAGGAAGAGTTTCATCCTTTCTGAACTAGATGATGACAGAGCCTGTGGCGTAGTGCGGAAGGAAGGCACGTGTGATATCCGCATTTTACGGAAAAGCAGTTTGTGCAGGACCTGATAAAGACTAACGAACAAAACAAAAGATTTAATGCACCAAGAGTATATTTGGGAATATTAAAATGAATCATACATCTTCAGTTTAGGCCTATATAAGAAATTATTTTAATATATTTAAAACTATATGTAACTTGAAAAATAAATCAATTTTTACTTACACTGTTAGGAATAAATCTATTGTGCAACAGGAAGAACATCTGCAATAAAATAGTCTCAGAGAAAACACTGAATATAGATCTCACAACAAAAGCCTAAAATTAGATATGAGATACTGCCTAAAAAAGAAAAATGAAGCTAATTTATTCTTGCACTTCCCTGTTTAGAGAAACTACATCACAGCAGTTTATTTAGAGTAAGGCATAAAGTTTAAGGGAGACTCAAGATTTCACTGTCAAAGAAAAACAAGTAACATCTATTAAGGGCCGTCTCTGTTCAAAGAGCAGAGTGCTAAATCCTACGGAAAAGATAAAAATGAGCCCTTCTCCCAGAGAGTTCACAATATTTTGTGGTAGACAAATTTGAAACATTACAATAGAGGGCAAGTGGATCAGCGGATGCTAGACACAGCAATACAGTACTCTGTGAACACAGAAATTGAAAATACTGCTAGTTTTTCTATGCAAGTAACGGAAGCCTTCACAGAGTAGGCAAATTTTATGCTATATTTTAAAGAAATAATAAAAAGAATAGAAATTCAACTTGGAAAATGGAGGAGCAATTAGAATGAGAACTCTAGAAAGAGAGAACCGTAAGTTCCTCTACGAGGAGTACTGAAGAAAGATTTAGTGTGAGTGGTTTATGTGTTGAGGGGTGAGGATGTAAGTCATGTCAGAGAGTTGGTCTTTGAAGCTGTCATGTGATTTAGATAGTCTGAAGAGACTGTGTAAAGCAAGAAGAAAAGAGGGCTTAAAATAATACCTGGATCACTGCTTTCCTTCTCTCTCTCTCTCTCTCTCTTTCTCTCTCTCTCTCCCCCCCATCCTGCCACCCTCACCTGAGGACAAAGAAGAGCCAGTAAAATATGCTTAGAGAAATGATTTCAGGTATAGAAGTATATTATTATAGAAGATAAATCTCAAAAGGATTTCAAGAATAATGACATGAAAGAAAAATAAATACGCAGGTTGCTGTCGAATTAATTAAATGCTTCAGAGATGCTGAAAAGGATGTGAAAATGGTCTATGGCGATTAGAAATGAAGGTGGACGCCGGTGAACTTTGAGAAAATACCATCTTGACAACCGTGGGACAGACCTGGGCTTCAGGCGCCCAGGCATGAATGTAAGCAGTGGCATAAGAACAAAACAATGCCGGGGAGCTGTAAACTAATCCCTTTGGGCATTTTATAAGATTTCCTAATCTCCTTCAGGAGAGTTTATCTGAGTGATAGAAAGATCTGCAGGTCTTCTCTGTAATTCAGTACATCCTTACTTCTCTATCGCCTCATAGCGTTTCACTCCCCATTGAGTCATTTCGTATTATTTATTTTATGGTCTGAAGATCGAGCATTCAGATATTGAAAAACGTTCACCCCTGCTCTCTGGAGCACTTCATTCTACAGCTCTGCCCACTTTCAGCTGCCTTTCAGCCCAGCTATTCCTTAAGTAGGGACAAATAGATGGAGACCGATCTGATTCCATTTATTTTCACTATCAACTTTTATTTCTCATATATCTTGATACTGTGAGATCTTGAGCCTGCAAATTAATTGTTGCCAATGTAAGCAGAATAAGGTCCCAAAAATAAAAGTCTGACAGATAGTGCTCCATATTGAAAATTGTCTCTGAGATACTGAGATACACACAGAATTTAATGTTTATGCCTTATAAGCACACTAAACTGCACTTATTAAGGTAAAAAAGAAAAGATCTTAAAATGATTTGGGCAGTCTTAATTCTTTTATCTGGATCACAAATATATGCCAATTTTTAAAATAAAATTTTACTGGTAGCCTAGAAAGACTAGAAATTCATTTCTTGTTTATCATAATTGATTGGCAGCAGAGAGGGTTATGTCATTAAAATAATCTAAATAGCTGACAATTATTATAGCAGCTATTGGAAAGAGCAACCAAGATGGTAATGACCTTGAGGTCTAAAAATCAAAATGTCAAAAAACAAAAAGGCTAGTGAATACTAAGTACTTCAGTCCAGAGGATGGATAGGAAGAATAGTTAATGTCTTAGCAGACACATTTTCTAAATTTAAGATACGTAATTTTATGTCAGTTTTTTAAATTAAAGTGCAGATTTTAAAAATTAAAAATAGTGGGAGCCCTGTGCTTTCTTATTTGCTTCTCCCCTTTCTGACCTCTCTGTGGCATTGCTGACCATCCTTAACTGAAAGCCATATCTTTTACTTGTGCTCTAGCAGTGAAGATGGCAGTTGGAATAGCAAATACTAGAATAGAAAAAGCACAGAACGAGAAAGAACAAACAGGAGAATTATTAAATTCTGGGAATTAGAGTGAGAAGAGACTTCCTGGACAAAATGGCATTGAACAGTGATTCCAAACGAGGTCACAATGGAGGGTTAAGAAGATGAACAAAAGAGCATTTTGCAGGCAAATTGAGAGCTTGTGGGAAGATACAGGGAAGAGAAGACATGGCACATTTCTGCAGCAAACATCCTTGCACTTCACATCTACTTTAATAAAGTATTTGTGTCTAAAGGTTGATTTGAAAAATTGAAACTATAGGTGTTATTTACAGTCATATGTCTATATATGCCATTAAAGCATGCTACTTAATAGTAAATTTTCTACAATTCCATTCTATTTTATTCTCTTTTTGGTGTCTGGTTTGTAGAAATCTAATTGATTTTTTATTCTAGTGAATAAATAAATAAATAGATAAATAAATAAAACTGTCTCTTCATTACCTAAGGAAAAAGTACTGTCTTGTCATACAAGGAAAGACTTTTGTTTTTTTTTTGATTAACACAAAAAACTAAAGGACATGACTAAATTCAAATAGGAGGACTTGGGGAAAAGGACTGGGAATGAATATTAGTGGTGGGTCTGCATCAACACATTCTGCCTGTTGAAACTTGCACAGCTGAATACAAACACAATGTAAGGTCTGTGAGTAGGAAGCCTGTGGTCTGGTGTACCAGTGACTCAGAATTTAACACCTTAGCAAGAACTTTTGGAACCACTACCTTGAAACACAGCCAAAGATGGCTTCTTGAAGCTGGGAAACAACGAAGGTCTATAGCAGATGGAGTGAGGATGCCAGAACGGCTTCGGTAGAGTCTTGAACAAGGTGGCAAATGGCTCAGAGACACGGACACATGAGAATGAATATTTTTTGTGATTCCGGACAACCTGTCCTCTGACTAATTACTTCAAGAGGGTTCAAAGGTCACTGACTTCACTAAAATGGCAATAAATTTGCTAGTGAGGTGTATTAGTATCTTTGAGGAGCAAAGAGCTGGGAATTTTATAGGCTAAGAGTGATGATACGCGTGCTGCTATAAAACTGGACTCTGAGTACAGTAGTCAGCAAACTTGTCCTTAAAGGGCCAGAGAGTAAATATTTTAAGCTGTACAGGCCAACAAGGAAAACAGGATACATACAGGATATTATGTAAATATTTATATACCCATCTAAAATATAATAAATTAAAGGTATAAAAACAGTGCTTAGCTTCGGATGGTACAAGGAGCATTCTGGATTTGGCCTGCAGGCCATAGTTTGCTCGGTCTTGTCGTAGGTCAATGGAAAGGATAGGATTCCAAAATAGCAGAGGTCAGGAAGCATCACTTAAACATTAGAGGTCATGTGGATGCAATTATGCTGCTGGGCCACAAAGCTGAAGCAGCAGCCGGGGGCTGTGATCAAAGAGGTCTGTGGTAACAGTGAATGGACTAACATTCCTGGGGTTGACATAAACAGAAAGCCAAACAAAGTATCGGATAACTTACATAAGAAAACATCATCAGTCAAAGGATGACTAGGGATCTAAAAAAATGAAATAAAAATAAAGAAAAATACCATCAAGAGTAGCACAAGAAAAAATACAGTCAGATAGGCAGAATGAACAATATTTGATAAAATAACAAAATGATTATAATCAGCAATAAGTTAGGATATACTTTAAAATAACTAAAAGAGTGCAATTGGAATGATCCTAACACAAAGAAATGATAAATGCCTGAGATGATGGATACTCCAATTAACCCTGATTTGATTAATTAACAGTATGCCTGTATCAAAACATCACATGTACCCTATGAAGATATACTACTATTATTTACCCATAATAATTAAAAACGAAAATAAAAAAGAGGAGTGCAAGAGTGGATAAATTATATAGGTATTTATAATTGAATTAATTTATTATATATACACATGTATATGCAAATATTAATATCACCATTGAGGAATATAGCTATGTAAACATATGCATACTATATATACATATGCAAACATACATATATGTGTGCATATGAATATATAAAAATACTTGGATTTGTATGTATTATGTATAAATACATTTTAGATCTGTGAAATATGGTATTGGTATTTTGATGGGGATTGCACTGAATCTGTAAATCACTTTGGATAGCATGGGCATTTTAAGAAAGTTGATTCTACCAATCCATGAGCAAGATACGTTTTTCCATTTGTTTGTGTCCTCTGGGATATCTTTCCTCAGTGTTTCATAATTCTACTTGTAGATATCTTTCACCTCCTTAGTTAAGTATATTCCTAGATATTTTATTTTATTTGTAGCTATTGTGAATGGTATTGAGTCTTTGATTTAACACTCGGGGTGACTATTTTGGTTATATAGAAATGCTACTGATTTATGTACATTGATTGTGGAACCTAAGACCTTGTTGAATTTATTTATTAATTCCAAGAGTCTCTAGGTGGAATGTTTGGGTTTTCTAGATACAAGATCATGTCATCAGCGAAAAGCAATAGCTTGGGATACCTTTTATTTCTTTCCATACCCTGATTGCTCTCACTAGGACTTCCAGCACTATGTTGAATTGAAGGGGTGACAGTGGGCATCCTTGTCTTAATCCAGATCTTAGACGGAATGCTTTCAACTGTTCCTCATTCAGCATGATATTGGCTGTGGGTTTGTCATGTATGGCTTTTATAATTATGAGATATGTTCCTTCTATTTGTAGTTTGTTGAGGGTATTTCTCAAGACAGCATGCTGCATTTTGTGGAGTGCTTTTTCTGCATCTATTGAGATGATCATATGGTCTTTGTTTTTTTCTTCTGTTTATATCGTGAATCAAATTTATCGATTTATGTATGTTGAACCATCCTTGCATCCCTGGGATGAAGCCCACTTGGTCATGGTTGATTTTTTTTCTTTTTTTTGATATGTTGTTGAATTTAATTTTCTAGTATTTAATTGAGGATTTTTGCATCTATATTCACCAGTCATAAAGGTCTGTAATTTTTTTCTGTGTGTCCTTTCCAGGCTTTGGTAACAAGGTGACACTGGCTTCATAGAATGAGTTAGGGAGAATTCTCTTCTTCTGTATGTTATGGAATAATTTCTGTAGAATGGATGCCAGCTCTTCTTTGTAGGTCTCATAGAATTTGTCAGTGAATCCATCTGGTCCAGGCTTTTTTGTATTGGAAGATTTTTTGTTACTGCTTCAATTTTGTTGTTCATTGTCTGTTCAGGAATTCTATTTCTTCCTGATTGAGTCTTGGGAGGTTATGTGTTTCTAGGAATTTGTCCATTTCCTCTATGTTTTCTATTTATGTGTGTAGAGATTTTCATAGTATTCATGGATAATGTTTTGTATTTCTGTGGTATCAGTTAAAATGACTCCTTTTTCATTTCTGATTAAGCTTAGGTGGATCCTTTCCCTTCTACTCCTGGTTAATCTAGCAAGTCATCTGTCAATTATGTCTGTCTTTTCAAAGAACCAAATTTGTTTCATTGATCTTCTGTATTATTTTTTTCCATTTCATTTAGTTCTGCTTTGACATTTGCTACTTCTTTTATTCTTCTGGCTTTTGATTTTGTTTGTTCTTCCTTTCCTAGTTCCTTAAGATGTGACATTAGGTTGTTAATTTGTAGTCTTTCTATCTTTTTGATATCGACATTTAAGGTTATGAATTTTGCCTTGAGGAATACTTTTGCTGAGTCCCATAGATTTTGATATTTTATGTCCCACTTTTCATTCAGTTGAAAGAACTTTTGATTTCCATCTTAATTTCATTTTTGACCCAATAATTGTTCTGCAACAGTTTGTTTAATTTCTGTGACTTTGTGTGTGTTTGAGTGTTTCTCCTTTGATTGATTTCTAATATTATACCACCATGGTCTGGGAAGACACATGGTATAATTTTGTTTTTTGTTTTTTTAAATATGTTGAGACCTGTTTTGTGGTCTAAGACATGATCAGTCTTGGATAATTTCCCATGTGCTGCTGAGTAGAAAATATGTTCAATGCTTTTTGGGTAGACTGTCCTGTAAATGTTCGTTAAGTCCATTTCATTTGGAGTCTAGTTTAGATCCAATGTTTCTTCATTTATTTTCTGCTTTGGTGAATTGTCCAGCTCTGAGAGTGGAGTGTTGAAGTCCCTGGCAATTGTGATGCTGGTATTTATTTCTTTGCTTAGCTCTAGTAAAATTTGCTTTATGTATCTTGGCGATAACTGTGTTAGGTGCATATATGTTTAGGATTGTTATGTCTTCTTGTTATTTCTTCTTGCTCCTTTTACCATTATATAATGACCCTGTTTGTCTGTCTTTACCTTTGTTGATTTAAGGTCAATTTTGTCTGATATAAGAATGACTACACCTGCTCTATTTTGGTTTCCATTTGTGTGGAATATTTTTGTCCATCCTTTCTCATTGAGTCATGTGTGCATCCTTGTGGTTTAGGTATGTTTCCTGGAGACAGAAAATACTTGGGTTGTGTTTTTCATCCATTTCTCTGTGATTGCACTCACCAGCAGTGCCACCTCAGGCAGAGAACCACCCCACCTGTGGACCCATCCGAAGGCATGGTTTTCCTGCAGGGGGACGGATGCTCCACCAGTTTGCTGTGACTTGGACCAACGGTGCACTCTTTTGTCTGCTCTGCCCGTGTGGGCCCCTCCATCTCTTGAGTTTCTTAATTATCCCTCTGTTCCCCTAAGCAACCTCATTGAGTCCTTGGGGTACAGGATCCAGCTGCAACTGTCTTGCTGGTGGGCATCTCCAGGGAGTGTCAGCAGCCTGGGAACTCCCAGACTGAGCACCCCTAGGTCCACTGCAGTTCCTCAATGGGAAAGGTGTGGGCCCTGCTTTCTGTGGAAACCTCAGAGTGGATGGCACACCAGCAGAGTGCAGAGGGCTGATTTTGAAAGTCTTGTTTCAATAGCCCCCTCAGCTGCAGTGGGTTGGGGAGAAGTGAGGTCTTCTGAATAGAAGACCACTGGTACTCCAGTTCTTCTGGTCTCTCTCCCTGGAAGTAAGTCCACATAGAATGTCCAAGCTCTAGTATTACCCAAGTTCTCTGGGGCCTGCTGTGATCTGGGCAGGGGTTGGGAACTGTCTGTGGGGGGATGGGTGATGTGAAAACTGAAGGGCTGGAGCTCCCTGGGGGGAGAAAGGGGCAGTATGAGTGGAGAAGCAGTATGGCGTCTGCCTTCTAGGCTCACAGCTTTGGCTATGGGGACCAACCCCTAAAGGAGCTAGAAGCCTGATGCTTTATTTTCAAGAGGGTCCCACTTCAGTGGTTGCAGCAGTGTTTGGGCTCAGGAGGGTGGGAAACCTCCCAAGCAGCTTGGCAGCCCACTGACTACCAAGGATGTGTGGGAAGGAGAAACAAAACCCCCACCTAATGCCTTCACTGGGCTCTGAGCTTCTCTGCAATTGATCTTTGTCGATATAATTTTTTCTTCTTGTTCTACTTCACAGCTTCTTTCCATGAAGTCTCTGACAGGCATCTTTCCCCTTGAACTACACCTGAGCTCTTCCCATTGCCCCCTCTCCTCTATCTGAAACCCTGCCTTCCCTCCAGGGTGATATGGCAACTGAAGTCTCTAGTCAGGCATCTTTTCCTAGTTCTTGACTTCATTGTTTTAAGGAAAATTTTCACTATGTATAGAGTTCTTTTTTGGAAGATTTTTTTGCCATTGTTGTTCTGATTTTACCGCATTTTGGAAAAAAAACATTCTGTTTTTTCCCATCACTTATATTGACAGGCCCATTATTAGTCCGATTATGATTTTTTAAAGAAATCTGTCTGGTTGCTATGGAGTGAATTGTGTCTCCTGAAGATTCATACGTGAAACTCCAACCCCAATGTGAATACATATAGAGAAAGGTTTTTAAAAGGGAATTAAAGTTAAATGTGGTCACACCAGTGGGACCCTAATCCCATAGGACTGTGGTCTCATAAGAAGAGAAAGAAAATGCCCTTATGTATTCTCTCTCTCTCTCTCTCTCTCTCTCTCTCTCTCTATCTGAGAACACAGCCAGAAGGTAGCCATTTGTAAGCCAAGCAAAGAGGCCTTACCAGGAAACAAATTGACCAGCACCTTGAATTTTATTTCCCGGCCTCTAAAACTGAGAAAACAAATATTTATCGTTTGAGCCATGTATTTCTTTATGGCAGTCCAAACTGTCTAAGATGGTGGTTTTAATATTTTCTCCTTCTATTTCACATCTTAGATGATTTACCATAACATGTTATGTGTTATGTTCTTTATATATATATATATATATGCATGTATGTATGTATTAATATATTCTAGCTGAGGTTTGAAAATCTCCTTAAATCTGTAAGTTGACACCTCTGATCAGTTTTCAGAAATCTTTATTATTATTCTTTTCAGTTAATTTTTCTGCCTCATTTTTTTCACTTCTACTGGGACTTCATTTCCACATATGAGACCTGTTCATGGTATCCGTTTTCTTTCTATATTCTCTTTGGATATTTTCATTTGTCTTATTATTCACATCTCCAATCCTATCTTTTGTTGTGTCTCATAGGCTTTTCAATCGAACTCTTTAATTCTTAATTTCTCCTATAGGCTGTTTTCCCTTCTGTTAATTTTCTCATAATTCATTTGTTAAAACCCAGTTCCCTGATGAAAATTTCCAATTTATCTTTATTTTCTTGAACATCCTAATTCTGCTTATCTTAAAATTTACATCTCAAAACCCCATAATCTGTATCTTCTCTGGAACTGTCTCCTTTGCTTATTTCTTTTTTATCTTTATTATTATTACAGTCATGAGCATCATGATAGCCATCATAGTTTATTCGTGCCTCTTGCTATGCCATGTATTACAGTTTTAAAAATTGAATTGTGGACATTGTGTACGAAAAATTTTGAAACGATTTAACACATTGGATTATCTTTCTTCATAGAGTGTTTCCTTTTGTTTCACACAAGTGGTTAAATTAGGGCCATGCACCAATCTTTGTGAGAGCTGGTCTACATCTCATTTGATTTTGTCTCTGTGTAATTGAAAGCCTACAGTATGCATAAAATGTTCCAACTCTGCAAGCCCCAGACTCCAATATTTGCTTCCACAGTCTAGGGAAATTACTGATAGCTGTCTTCAGTTTCCAGCCTCTGGGACTCAATGTAGGTTATTGTCAAATTACCATAATTTGGTCAGTGATTGAGCTGATCTTTGGTGTGATGTCAATTTTTTTTAAGAGCTGTTCTTTTCCTAGGTTATCGTTACTTTTACAGTATCTTCCTTCAGATATCACAAATTAAAGTTTAAAGTATTTACATGCTCCTCCCACTTGGTGGGTCTTATTTTCAATTTTTATTATTCCATCTCTCAGAGATTGCAAAAATCTCTGTACAGCTTCTTGAGTTCTACACCACCACATGTGAGTTGTCAAATGCCTAGAGGGAAACACAGCTAGGCAATCCATGCTCCCCTCTCTGCTTCTCTGTGCAGGATCTTGTTCCTTCAGGTCTCAGCAGCCTTGAAATAACTATTTTTTTAAAAAATTACCCATGTTCTCTAGTTATTGGTTGGAGGATTTGCCTGTGACAAGCTAATCTACCATTGCTGGAAGTAGTGCTTCTGTTGTTTATATGCAAAAAGATTCACCCTTTTGATCCAATTTTGCACACCATTTTAAGAATTTGATGATCACAAAAATTCAAGCCAACAATTATTTAAATGTTTTTGTTTTGTTTTCTAGCACTGCCCTTGTATTTTAATAT
>RJWJ010035384.1:0-16657 GCA_004363605.1 Indri indri
TCAAACTCCTGGGCTCGAGCAATCCTACTGTCTCAGCCTCCCGAGTAGCTGGGACTACAGGCATGCGCCACCATGCCCGGCTAATTTTTTCTATATATATTTTTAGCTGTCCAATTAATTTCTTTCTATTTTTGGTAGAGACGGGGTCTTGCTCTTGCTCAGGCTGGTCTCGAACTCCTGAGCTCAGAATGATCCGCCCACCTCGGCCTCCCAGAGTGCTAGGATTACAGGCGTGAGCCACCGCGCCCGGCCTGATGGACTTTAACTGTTAAAGGCAAAATATAAGTTTTTATTAGTAGGAAAGTAGCAAGCAGTTGACTACCTTGGTGGTAGGGTACCATAAGAATAATGTAGTAATACAGACTTAAGAGACCAAGAAAAGCAAAGAAAAGTATATAACAAAATATTTTCTACTGAGCAGTTAAAAGACTGATTACCCAAA
Organism: Indri indri; assembly: GCA_004363605.1. NCBI lineage: Eukaryota > Metazoa > Chordata > Mammalia > Primates > Indriidae > Indri > Indri indri. Next base: position 443 of record RJWJ010035384.1, read on the forward strand.
TCTTAGGATAAAAGCTTTATTCAGAGGCTCTTTTTTAAAAACATTTTAAAATAAATGCACCACAAATACTAGTTCTACGTAGTAATAGGTATTGCGAGATATTCTTTTTGGGTTTTTGTAGTATCAGTTCAAAAGAGTATGGGGAAATAGAGAAAAAAGCAGAGAAATAAGGAGGATTATAAACAAACAATATTCATGTGAGTATCCTTTTATGAAACTAAATAGAAGGGTTTTTGCCTGATAAATGGATCAAAGGCACAGCAGGCAAACGTAATATAAATTCTCCAAAAGAGAGACTTTAGTTGTCCATCGCTTACCAAAGAATCTTAGGAGAAGCATCAATTTTTAATCTATTAAAGAAGTAGCCAGCTGAGTATCTGATTATACCAACGAAGATGACACATACTATTTACCTTTGAGAGAGAACTCAACAACTAAAATGTAATCGTTCTATGTGACTTATTTTATTGTACACATTAATAAATAATTTGGAGGTAATATGGTTAGTGTAGAGAAAATTAATTGTGAAATAACACTTGGGGTTTAAATCCTGGCTTTGCTACTTTTTTACCGTTGTGATCTAGAGGCTCAGTTTCCACATAGAAAAAAATGGGGATAAGTATTGTGATGAACCTATGTAATATTTTACACACAAAAAACCATTTAGAATATAGCAGATATTCAGTAAATGTTACTTTCTTTTTTTCTCTGTATCAGTATCAATTGAAAAAAGTAAACTAATTATCAGGATAGAGTCTCAAAACTATTCTGAGCAGAATCTGTTCATAATATAACCTATTACAATAATAGATGTTTATTATAGTTGAATCAATATAGCTGAATCAATATAATTAAAATACAATATAGTTACTCACCAGAGAATCCCTCCATAAAACAAAGAAAATACAAAATAAAATATAATGGATCCCCAGGTAACAAGATGGTTTATCCAAGTCCAAAAACGAGTTTCCAAAGCCATCTAAAAAAAATTGTTTTAAAAATTCTTAGAAATATAAAGTAATAAAACTTTACTTTTTAACCTCTCAGATAAACTCAAGAATACAATGTATTAATTATAAGTATCTAAAAGTACCGTGGTAGAATCCCTTGGAAGACATATTAATGAAAGAGTCCTAGTATAAAACTGAATAATTTCTAGCTTATATTTTTCTTTTGTGAAGCAGCAGCACTGAAATTTCATGTGATTATTGTATTTCAACTTCATAGCCTAAAACAAATTATGTTCTTGTGCAATATACAGAGAAGCAAAATCTCAGAGATTTTTATTATTTTTTATTTTTTTGAGACAGAGTCTAGCTCTGTTGCCTGGGCTAGAGTGCCATGGCGTCAGCCTAGCTCACAGCAACCTCAAACTCCTGGGCTCAAGCAATCCTTCTGCCTCAGCCTCCCAAGTAGCTGGGACTACAGGCATGCCCCACCATGCCTGGCTAGTTTTTTCTATATTTTTAGTTGTCTGGCTAATTTTTTTCTATTTTTAGTAGAGACAGGGTCTCACGCTTGCTCAGGCTGGTCTCGAACTCCTGATCTCAAGTGATCCTCCCACCTCGGCCTCCCAGAGTGCTAGGATTACAGGCATGAGCCACCACGCCCGGCCAGAGATTTTTATTTGATCATAAAAATCAGCTGAGGCTTCCCAAAATAATGAACTTAAGAATTTTTTGACAAAAATTTAAATGAATTGTTAAAATAGCAATCGATAGAATTATTTATTATTGAAAATGGACAAATATCTACAATTAAAGAAATGAAGAAAATTAACTACTAATTATGTATATAGACATAAAGTATGTCCATGTTTCTAATTTTAATAACATACCTTTACCGTGACTGTAATAACCATGACTGTGAAGACCAAAGTGCCAAATGTCCAGTTTCCAAACATCTAAACAGAAAGAATAAACTATTACATTATGTGTTAACATGATGCTAAATCAAATGTAAGGGAAAAAGTAATTTCATTCTCTACTAAAAATCACTTGAAGTACTTAGCTCTTGGAGAAGTGCCAGTTAATTACATTTGAAACTGGTGACTATTAATAAAGTTAAAAAGAGTATAAGAAGAAACACCATTATGCTTATTATTTTTATGCTCAGTGGTTCTTGACATTATCAGACTGGAAACCCAAAGATGGGTTTGAATTGTGTGGCACAGACTGTTTTTAGTTAGAATAGTATAGCTGTTAGTGACTGCTTTATCCTGTCATGGCAAAAATGATAACAAAACTGTTAATCACAATTATTTTTCTGAAACCCTCCCAACCAGAAGTTATAGCAGATCACTTGGCACAGAATTTTTGGACACAGCATTAGTAGGGCAGGAAAAAAGAAACTTATACTTAAAACTGAAAGGAAAGATACTGGACAATGGAATTAGTCCTCAAAAGATTCCAGAAAAAATTGCAGTTAATGCCAGTCAGAAAGTGTTCCCTTGGGCTTTATAGCCAAAACTTATTAAGGTTTATTAAATAAGTAGAATCCCGAAAGAATATCAGGTTTTTATTTCCACAAATAAGAACACAACCAGAAGTTTATGCTAATTTAGTTTACAAAGTAGTCATAATCTTAATATTGGTTTAAAAAGTTATTTAAGGCCGGGCGCGGTGCCTCACGCCTGTAATCCTAGCACTCCGGGAGGCCAAGGTGGGCAGATTGCTTGAGCTCAGGAGTTCAAGACCAGCTTGAGCAAGAGCGAGACCCCATCTCTACTAAAAATAGAAAGAAATTAATCAGACAACTAAAAATATATAGAAAAAATTAGCCGGACATGGTGGCGCATGCTTGTAGTCCCAGCTACTCGGGAGGCTGAGGCAGAAGGATCGCTTGAGCCCAGGAGTCTGAGGTTGCTGCGAGCTAGGCTGATGCCACGGCACTCTAGCCTGGGCAACAGAGTAAGACTCTGTCTCAAAAAAAAAAAAAAAAAAAAAAAAAAAATTCGAGAGGAATATATGAAGGATGAATTGTTCTTTCCTAAGCTAAAGGGAAATGAAAATTAAGTGAATACTTCGAAAGTATTTGTTGAAAATTAATCAATATACAACATTTATAATCTTGCTAGAGCCTTATACAAAAATTGGGAAAAAATCTTAACTTTCCCTGAATTATTCTGGCCTTTACCTAAAACTATTGCAACTCTTTTTCCTGCTCCTCTGTCAGGATCACTTGGTGCACTGACTTCATCTTTACCTCAAGCCACTTCTCCTCTCAGTAATTCCCTCTAATAACTTCTTCTACTCTAGCCCTCAACTGTTTGTATATTTCTTGGGCATACAAGAATCATATTTAGAAAACGGGAAACATTTAATGTGTCCGGTGCTGAACATGGACTAGATAGAAGTGTAAAAGAACTTTTAGCACGGGGAGACATAAGAAGGAGCTAAAACAAAAGGAAAGGCAGCTGTGGGCTTAACTGTGAAGAACAGAGGTAGGAGCATTCTAGAGAGAAAATGTAAGCAATGGGTTAGAACTAGAAATGACCATGGCACGTTTTGAGAGAGCCAGCTAGGTGATTTTCACAGTTAGGAGACTTTCTGGGAGAAGTAGATCAGGTGGGATTGGGTAGGACAGGGTCTTCCAATATAATGATTTACTAATAAAATAACAAATGGTGCTAAGACTTATTGAATACTTCTACATGCCAGCCAGTATGCTTAATTCTCTACATGTCATTTAATCCTCACAGGAAACCTATAAGGTGGGGATTAATGCTCCTCATTTTGCAACTGAGGAAACTGAGTCTTACATAACCCATCTTGAATCACTCAAATGATAACTACAGGTGCCAGGATATGAATCCAATTTTGACTGATTCCAGTGTGTGCCTCTTTCCACTATACCTAGTATTGGTGGTAGGAAGTAGCAGATTAATTTCTAGTAATATATATCTGAGTGGTAGAATTAGTAGCTAAAGGGAGAAAAGTTAATGATTTATAATTTGAATTAAAAAAAAGAAACCAATAATTAAATAAGCCATAAAGAGAAAAAACCACTTATAACAAAGGTCAACAGTAATTTATCTTTCATTAAGGTTTTATTATTATTATATTTTTGAGACAGGATCTTGCTCTGTTACTCAGGCTGGAGTGCAGTGGTATGATTGTAGCTCACTGCAACCTCCAACTCCTGGGCTCGAGGGATCCTCCTGCCTCAGCCTCCCAAGTAGCTGGGAGTACAAGTATGTGCTACCATGCCTGGCTTATTTTTTAAATTTTTTGTAGAGATTGGATGTCACTACAAAAGATCCCATCTTTTGTTGCTCAAACTGTCTCAAACTCTTGGCTTTAAGCGATCTTCCTGACTTGGTCTCCCAAAGTGCTGGGATTAGAGGTGTACCTGGCAGGTTTTATCTTGTATAAAGAATGCTCGTTTTAATTTTTTAAAAAGTCACTAAAGGCTGGGCGCGGTGGCTCATGCTTGTAATCCTAGCACTCTGGGAGGCCGAGGTGGGCGGATTGTTTGAGCTCAGGAGTTCGAAACCAGCCTGAGCAAGAGCGAGACCCTGTCTCTACCAAAAAAATAGAAAGAAATTAATTGGACAGCTAAAAATATATATAGAAAAAATTAGCCAAGCATGGTGGCGCATGCCTGTAGTCCCAGCTACTCGGGAGGCTGAGACAGTAGGATTGCTTGAGCCCAGGAGTTTGAGGTTGCTGTGAGCTAGGCTGACGCCACGACACTTGCCCCAGGCAAGAGAGTGAGACTCTGTCTCAAAAACAAACAAACAAAAAAAGTCACTAAAAATTAGAAACAAACTTAAATTCTCTAATTAAGGAAATAAACTATGATGTGTAGTAGAGTACTATGTAACCATGAAAAATGTTTTTGAAGTATTTTTAATAACATGAAAAATCACTTAGGCTATAAAGTTAAGAAATAAGGAGATATAAATTATGAGGTTAATGAAAATAGCAAAAAGTAAACAGTTGCTATTATTAAAATATAATCCTGAGGTGAACAGCACACAGGGGTGTAACATATCCCTTTGTGTGAGCTAATTTTTGAATAGCAAAATTGTCTAGTAACTTGAGTTTCCTTTTAAGATTACATTGTTTGCTTTTGTTTCAATTTTCATTTGTATGAAACTTTATTATTTAAGTAAAAATTTTAAAAAATCTTTTTATATCTGGCATTTTAACTTCATATATGAAATTTTATAATTTAAATTTAATTTTAGTTTTATTTTCTATGATAAAAAGTTATCAAAAACCAAACCAAATCAAAATATTACCAAGCATTCTTTAAAAAATTACATATTTTACCTGGCCATTTCCAAGAAGAGATACATCTTCCCCCATCAGAAAATAGGATCCAAAAAAGAAAATAAAGGCATGACTGAAACCCAGGATGGTCCAATAAAGAAATTTATTAAAGCTTAAGAGACAGTTTTTGCTAATGTCTCTGTAAATTAAAAAAAAGAAGAGAAAAAAGAACATATTAGGAATAATTTATTATTACATACTATACAATTATTATAATTTGATAATTTAAAAAGAAGATGGATTTTTAACTTAAAATGCTTGACAATATTAGCAGAAACCCAAACTTACAAACCACTGCTTGTAAGATACATCTGTGTAACAGTTTATAGTTTACATAATATATTCAAATACATTTTGTCATTTGATGAGGAAATGATATAGGCATAATGTGTCAGTTTAATTGTGAAAAGCTAATTTATCTGTTATTATATTCTTCTGTTAACATTTAATCACTCTGCCATTATGGTCTCTTTTTAGTGAGGTCATTTGAGTTACAGTCAGCATTGAGGGTCCTAATTAAGTTCACTTCCAACAATATCTACAATGGGAAGAACAATCTGTGGCAATCTCGGGTGAAGCCCTGTCCTAGATATCCTGGGAAATCGAAGTAAGTTATTCCATAACTGAACAATTAGATACCTCTATAAGTGGTATCTCTATAGGAGCTTACAGTGGAAACCATAAGCTGGTCCTGAGGAATAGGTCTCAAGCACATCTCTGTGATTAGTTGGTTCTGGGGAAGCAGGAATAAAGCAGGGGATCGGGGATGGGAATTAATATCCTCAACCCTGCATTTCATATTGATTACTACTTACAAATTTGGTAATAGTAGAAGATAAACCGATTTTTTAGGAATTCTAGAGACCACCAATTCCTAATTTCTTTTTTGCATACAAAATGGAGTATTATTGGTTTGCAATATTAAGTGCAAATTACACAATTACCCAATGCATTCCTAGGATGAAAGTATTCATTCTTACAGATACTAGAAAACTTATTTAAATTTTCTCTTTGAAAAAAATTATTCAAAATTTTCTCCTTGATATTCAATAACTTTAAACCACATGACAATTACTAGTAAAGTTTTAATCATCAAAGCACTAATTTGCTTATTTTTAGGTATTTTAAAAAAATGATAACCATTTAATACACTACTTGCAATCAGAAATATTATGGACCTTTAATACTGGAATATACTTACCGATAGAGGGTGGGCTTGTTCTGTAATACATGAGGGTCTATATGTTGTTCCAAAAGACTATATATCAGAATAGGTAGGGAAGTAAAACAAATATTGTATAAAGTCAGGTACACGCTGTCATACAATGTCTAGAAAGAGAAATTGGTGGGAATTGCTGAGATTCTAAATTATGAATTAGTATTATACTTATGCATATAATCACAAAGAAGCATATTAAAATAAGCATAAAATTATAGTTTGTCAATTTACATTAAAATCAATTTTAATAATTCCAATTTGCTTTTAGTATAGACATAAACATACAATGTTCCTAGATTTATATTCTTTGTGGGAACTGGAATATTTTACTATGTTAGGTGATTCTAAAATTCTAGTGAATTGAATAGATATTTCAAGATTCTCCAAAATTTGGTCACTGTAAAGTAATTTTATACAATTCTTCTACAAGCACCCCAGGCTTCTTACTTACTCTTCCTTTAGAAGAATTCCTTAAAACACATACAGGTTATTTTCACAGCTTTGTTGCCCCATCTGTGTCCTACTCTTCCTTTAAGGCACTGAACAAGACTCTTCTTCAGTGAAACTTTGCACAATTGCCCAAGTTCTTGATGATGGCTTTCTCCTCTAAACTGTCATAGCTCCTGCTATTGGTATTAATTGCTTAGCATTTTGCCTAAGCTTCATACATTGTTTTAATTGTTATTAATACTGCCTCCCAAATTGTACTATAAACTCCCTGAAAATCTAATTAAAATAGGTCCAGTCCTCTTGTCATGTGGTCTTATCACATTCTTTAGTTCATTTAGGTAAATAAACTGTTACTGGCAATCAATGTCTAAGCAGATATTTGGAATTTAGAGTTATAGGTTGTAAAAAGAGGAGAAAAAAGCAATTAAGGATAGAACAACTCGTTAAAAATCTAAGATAATTAAGCTCTTGTTTTTTCAATAAATTTGGACCAATGCCTTGATCAATTTGAGCTGTAGAGTGTTGTATGTGAAAAGGGTGCTCAATTAGTCAGAAGCAGTAGCTCCAAGTCATGATTTAGTCATTAACTTAGCTAAGGCGAGTTACTTAATCTCTGTGGATTTCACTTTCCTTTTCTATAAAATAAAACAGACTAGATCAGGGATTGCAAATATGTAACATGTATACAAAAAAAGACCCACTCTGTGCCCATTACAGCCACTGCTAACAAATTACAGCCTTTTCCCTCTGAACCTACAGCTTCAGAAACCTTTTCAATATAGTACTCCAGGTATCTCTATCAATTATTATTAGCACTATCAATAATTATTAGCTAGCTTCTGATGTTAAAACCTTATTGTCATCCCTAGACTAAATCACTAAGGTTCCTTCCAAAACTAAAAAATTCTGAGCTGAATATAAAAATGAGGTAAATCTCCAATATTAACTGGTCTGGCTTGATATGGATTCTATAGAAATATCACAAAGAAGTCGAAAAAAGTCATCAAAATTCTCTGATAAGCTGTTAAGAGTTAATATCTATTTTTTAAAAAATCACCAGAATTACAATATATTTTGGTATTAACATTCACTTCAAATTGAAAAGCAGAATAAATATTAAGAATGTTATGCTGATTAAATACACTAAGCAAAACAGTTTTGTCTAGTTACCTGTAGAAGAAAAATGAGAAAAGTCCCTCCAAATGTCTATCGAAATCCAAACATAAATACCTTATTCTAAAAGGACAAAACATAAGCTTCTGTTTACTTACTTGTTGAGAAAATAAACAGTAGAACTGATATAAAAATTGGGGTGTTATAAAGCACACATTCTGAAAAATAAGATTAAATAGGAAATAATTAAAATATTTAGGTCTAAAAGAGAAACATTTTTAAAAATGGCTACTAAGGTGTCCATAAACACAATCTCAGTTAACATGGTAAGTAGAGGATAAGGACTTGTCCATATAAAACAGGAAAGTAGGATTCCCATTTTGTTAAAAAAAAGTCTAAAAGCATTTTATGTACCAGTATAGATATCAGAATGAAAATATCCTTGACTCCTATCTTTGCCAAGCAATATTACAATTTTGAATTTACAACCTGCCAACTATTATTTAATTCTTTTCATATATAGTACAATAAGTAAGATTTACTTAAACTTTAGGGCTATGACAGCTTTAAAATGCAAAAATAACTTCAAACACACAATAAATAGAACTGTCAAAACATCTTTCCATCTCAATATACTCGTATTCCAAGTAAAAGCTAGAATAAGAAGTCAGAAGAAAACTGCCATCATCATCTTATAGCAACGTGTAGTCTACTACTTGTGTTCTTTCATTGCCTTGCAGCTATTAGCTATAGGAATATATGCAATACAGGATATTGCTACACTAAATGTATTGGTAAAAGGAGCTCTTAATGTGGGTTCCCGCTCTCCTCAAAAGGATCCAGAGATAGAATAGCACTTCAATATAATTATTTTCCTTGTAATCCTATGTATTTTATTTTATGCATATAAAAACCCCATATTGAGGTGCTCATACATTTCACCAGACTACCAAAGGGTCATTCATGACACAAAAAAGGTTAAGAACCTCTGTTTGAAACCACCATATTGTAGTTAAATTAAAACTTATTACCGGTTCAGGATAAAATAACTTTAAAGAAATCAAATTTACTGTGTTCTAATTTGCATGGAATAAAACATCAATTTTAATTTTAAATTTTGATGTGTTTTGAAAATTTTTTATATACTACCACCATAATAAAACTATTTTTCTATCACCCCAAAAACCTCTCTTACACCCCTTTTCAGTCAATTCTACCACCTGAACCCTTGGCCCCGGGCAACCACTGATTTGCTTTCTGTTGGTATACATTAGATTTATGACAAACTACTGTTATTTTTACTTATGGACACTATTTTTAATAAAAATGTATATGGTTATAACATTCCTCAAATTGAAACTTCAAATTATTATATCAATAATTGATTCTAAATAACTACATGAAACTCACCTTGTAAAAAAAATACTGTACAAGGGTAGCTATTCTAATATAATAAAAATGACCATGAACAAAAAGCAATTTGGAGAGGAATTTAAATCTAGCTATTGCATAGTCACTGTTTCTTGCAGCCTGTCTTCCTTCTTTACCCATGATTCCTGTAACAAAGGGGACAGAAAGGCATGTTCACTTGTAACTGATTGGTTTAATTTTTATGATATATCTGCAAATATCTTAATTATTTATAGTAGTTAAACACAGACTTCAGAACACCAAATCCTAATAAGTCAGCAGATAGCAGATGTCTAAAAGGTTGTTCTACCTAAATATGTAATTAATATAAAGCTACAATATATACCAGACATATACCAATTTTCAAAGAATTAGAACACAATTAGATAAAATACAATTAATATAAAAATAATATTGAAAGTTCAGGATCTAGCAGGAGCATCAATTATACTAATAAGCACAAATACTGGGTAACAGAGTTCTGATAGACAGGATGCTATAAAACAGATTTAACTTCGTTATTTCCAATGAATATAAAAAATATTCAAATTGAATAATTTGAACCTAGCAAAAATAATGAGCATATTGAACTGATTTAAAATTTTCAATGGTGTCAGGCACAATGGTTCATGCCTGTAATCCCAGCACTTCGGGAGGTCAAGGCAAGAGGACTGTTTGAAGCTAAGAATTCTAGACCAGCCTGGGCAACGCAGTGAGACCCCCTCTCTACAAAAAATAAAAAAATCAGCTGAGCCTGGTGGCATAAGCCTGTAGTTGCGGCTACTCAGGAGGCTGAGGAAGGAGGACAAGGATCACTTGAGCCCAGTAATTTAAGGTTACAGTGAGCTATAATCGGACCACTGCAACCCAGGCTGGGCTGCAGAGTGAGACTCTGTCTCTAAAAAACAAACAAACAAATAACCTTTCATGCATAAGTCAAACAAAGTGTGCTTTTTAAAAGAAAAACATAAATTTAGAATAAATAAACTTAAAAAAATAAAAGAAAAATGTATATCATTTGAAATCAGTGCATTGTTTTATCTGACAAATATGGGTACTTGTTTTAGGTTACAATAATCCTTTAGGTTTCAAAACAGCAAGAGTTATTGCCAAGTTTTTTAATTTGAAAGCCACTTTTAAAATTAAAATTTAAAATTTTTGTCATAAGAGTATCAAAATGTTCCAAAATGTATAAGCAATGAAAATCATCTATATTCATAACACCTAGGTAAAACAACTGTTTTTAGTCTATGTCCTTTCAGAATTTTTCTTTCTGCTTATTTCCTGTGTGGATTTAATATATATAAAAACACGTATAAAAATGGGATTATTTGGTAACATGCTTTTGTTACCTAACAGATTATGGACATTGTTTATAATATATATCGTTTATCAACATGTTCAATTATTTTCCTAGAAGAAATTCCTGGATGTATAATTGCAAGGTCAATAGGCATATATTTAAAAATTTTGTTATGCATAATAATGCAAGGTGTACCAAATTACTCTCACTAACACTGTATAAGAGGATTTGTTAATCTATACCTTTGCAAACTCAAGATTTATCAATCTTTGTAGTTTCTGCCAATCTGAAAAGTAAATTTAACTTGTATTTCATTGATTGTTAGAGACTGAACATTTTTTTCATACATTTAGTATTCATTTTAAATTTCTCCTTTTATGACAACTGATGGCTCACATCCTTCTGCATATTTCTACTTTAGTGTTTTTCTTATTTTTATTAATTTGTTAAGACTTCATATATTAGGAACATTAAGACTTTGTCATCTATTTTGCAAATATTCTTTACTAGTTTGTCTTTCATCTTTAAAATTTGTTTTGGAAGAGTTTTTACCATTGTATGATTTTTTCCCTACAATTAACTATAGTTCCTTCCTTTGGTATTGTGCTTAAAAGATCTTTCCACATCTCAAATAATAAGATTATTCATTAAAATTTCTTCTATTACTTCCTATGGTCTTTAAAAATTATTTACATCCTAATCCATCTGGAATTTGTTTTACTATAAGTAATGGAAAGGGACCCAACTTCTCTTTTTTCCAAATATTAATAACTAACCAATTTTATCAATATTTTTTACTGAATAGTTTGTATTTATATGAAACATCTCTTTGGTATGTACTAAACCTTCCAGATTCTTCAATCTGTTCTAGTCACTGACCTGATAACTACCCATTGCAGGATACTGTAGAGGCTGTTCCAGAACAGAGACTAGCTTAACTCTCTTTTAACTCTGAAGTTTTATTCTTCAATTAAAAAAACCCATGCCCATACTTTTTCTCTTTTGCTGTGTATTTGTAAAATAAAATTATAGAGGAAGACAGGTCAGAATATGGTTAAAATAGGAAAGGATTAATAAATTAAATATAATTAAATAATAATAGTAGTCTGAATCCAATAAAAGTTTTAGGCAAAAAGAAAAGAAATTAGAATAAAAGTTATTAAAATCAGAAAACTATTTGAAATTTTATGTTATTACAGTTTGGTGCAATTTCTTGTCTCTAAAATTATCTTTAAAATGTGTGAAAATACTTTAAAAGGTACAAAATGGCACGTAAAAATAAAGTTACTTTTATTATGGAGAATCGGCAAAGATAAAATTCACTAATGTACTTATTTCCTTTAAAATTTAGAACTAAAATATACTATATAATATACCATAAAATATAATAAAAATAAAAATAAAATACACTATAGTGTACTTAATTACAATAGGTTTCTGATGGGGATACACTGTGATACATTACCATATTGCGTTTAGTTTTCATTCACATATTTGATGCTGTACCTTAATTCATAAAAGGAAAATTCAAAACCACCAAATAATTATACCGACTTTAAAAGTTTAGGAAAAAAATCAATTACCTATGCCAACATGTGCTTCCTGTATCATGCTGACATCATTAGCACCATCACCAACAGCCAATGTTATAGGTTTCTCAGGTGAGATTTTTATCAGTCTTATTACCTGAAAGACATACAATGAATTAGTTCTTTATGATAAAATTTTAGCTTTCTTATATTTACATAAAGTCATTTATCTGAAATGACTCTGTAGTAAGAACAGTAGAGTAATGAAAAAAAGATTGAATTTTATATTAGACAATATGCACTGGTGTTCATTTTTTTGAGGGGTATCTCCATTAAGATTTTAGAAATGTCTTTCAGAAATGTCACAACAAAGAATTATCTTTGGATTTTATGATGAGAAGCAAGAATCTTTTAAATATAGCTTAAATATTTAAAACCTTAATAACTTAACTACGTAAAAAATTGCACTTAATTGAACTGTTATGCAAAATTTTTCCTTCTCGAAAAATTATTTTTTTCACTTAATATTAAGAGGAAAGACAATTGTTTTCTCCTGTGATAAAATTTAAAAATTTTTAAATAAGCAATCAAGATTAAATCTGATGAAATCAAAAGAAAGATTTCTTTGGAATTCTTGAATGTTCTTTTATAAAGAACCTAGATATTAGCTCTGTTTGGCAGTTTTAGTCTCCAAAGACTGGAGTACATTAGTTATTATATAGGCACTGTAGCAAAATTCCATGTAGTCAAAAAAATTAGAAGTCTAATTTATTAGACCTATATATGAAAAAATCAATATACAGACATGCATTGCAAAGGATTTGTGAAAAATACAATCTAAGACCTCAAATTCCCAATTTGGAATTATAAAAATGTTTGTATAGGCTTTCAATTGAATCATAGGTAGCTGAAATTTAAATATTTCCTATATATACAATAGCTTCACATTACAAGTTAAGTAGCTTTTTGACTTTTTACTAAAACTCTATTTATCACTTTATAGCCACTTTAACAAAGAATTAATACTTCATAAGTATGCAAGAATAAGTAGAGATTAACAGAACCATCTGAAAGTACAGATGAATTGAAGTCTTCTAGGCTCTTTCACTAGCTAAGTAACTAACTTGTGTAACATTAGTTATCACAGTTTAAATTTGTATTTCAACAAGAATACAAATCTGCTACTCATCACAGACTTGCTATGTCATTATAAATAGTTGAAACCTTAATGTTCACTGTGAGAATTCCAAAAGTCTAATGCATAGTTAAAATTCATAATATGGTAAGTGACTGACTAGATATTTAGATCTAAATATCTTTATCGGGATTTTTATAACACATACATACTTTTGCTTTCTGCAATGGTGCCATACGACAGCATAATACAGCTGAACAATTTCTACAAACTTCCATAAATAGTTTTTCATGCTCCCTGAGTGCAAGAGATAGGCTGGTCCCATCCACTACCAGCCCATGCTGAATCACATGATCCTCTGTAATTCTAAAAGAGAAAATAATTATATCCTTTGTAAGATATTTTGAAGACATATTATTTATACTAATATTGAACAAAAGGTTCTTACCGAAAGATGGATTGTTCACACATGGACCTTACTATTACAAGACAGATAAGTTAGGAAAAAACTAGATGGGTTCACAGTGTAGCACACTGCTACTGAGAAATATCCCTCCATTTTCAAATAAGTGAGAAGACTATTAAATGAGCAACAAGCTATAAAAGCTAAACATGTATTTATAGATTTTAGTCTTATAATAGAAAAAAATTTTTCATAAGTTAAAATGTCTTTCATAGTATGCCCAATCACTATTGTGTTGCACTTAACAAGTGGCAAGCAATTCACTTTACATCATAACATTCTAAAAATTTATTTTTCTCTCCTTTATTAAACCTCCAGTATCTGAAACCAATACCTACATTGACTGCTTTTCTTCCCCATTGGCCAAACTTTAGCAACCTGTGGTGCCTTCAATGTCTTCAGCCTGTCCCTAAGCATTGCCTGGGCAACACGCCTCAGAAGTGACAGCAGACAAGAGTGGGACAGATCAGTTTTCTTAGGGAATCTTCCTAAGGCACATTAAATTAGGTTTTCCTCTGGACAGGCTTCATAAATCATCATATTATGATCTCACAATCCATGGGATTATACATATATTAAGACAGGATCTTGTTCTGTTGCCCAGGCTGGAGGACAGATTGTAGCTCACTGCAACCTCCAACTCCTGGGCTGAAGCAATCTTTCTGCCTCAGCTTCCTGAGTAGCTGGGACTACAGGCACATGCCACTATGCCTGGCTAATTTTTTTATTTTTGTAGAGATAGGATCTTGCTATATTGCCCAGGCTGTTTTCAAACTCCTGGGCTCAAGCGATCCTCCTGCCTCAGCCTCTCAAAGTGCAAGGATTATAGGTGTGAGCCACTATACCAGCCTCTGGAATATTTAAGAAGTATGGAAAAGCACCTACATTTCTTGCATACAGTAGGTAGCATCTGCTAAACTCTGGAGCCTCCTGTCCCATAATCTCTTCCCATAGTCTCTCCGACCTATCCCATTCTCTGGCCACACTTTACTGTCAATTCCTCAATTAAGCCTCTCTCCCAGCTCTGGGAATTTGCACACACTGTTCCCTTTTCTTCTTGGTGTCACTCTCTGTCCAGTTAACATTTCATCTCTCAAGAGGCAACATAGTCACTTGTCTTCCAGAGCTCTCCTTAATACACCTCGTCTAGGCTAACCTTCTGTCTTCTGTCCTATAGCTTCTGTTCTTGCCTCAGTTACAATCCAGTTGTGACAGGCCTATGACAAAATATTTACTTCCCTGTTTTTCCTACACACTATAAGCATTTGGGGCATAAACAACACACCTATGACTTTGTGTTCCAAATGCCTAGATGGGAGATGATATATGTTTGTGAAGGAATGGATATATAAACTAAAGCTTTCAAAAGTATGAAATGCTTTGTTCTATACAAGATTTTTAGAACAGATGCTACTTGCCAGTCTATAAATCAAACTCCTATTGACTTACACAATTATTTCAGATTTTTTCCATCAAAAAGATATATCCCTAAAATATAATATAAATTTCACATAGCAAGTGCTATGGTTTGAATGTGCTGTCCCCTCCAAAATTCATGCTGAAACAATCTCCATTGTGGTGGTATTAAGAGGTGGGGGCCTTTTGGCAAGTGATTAAGTCATAATATGAGATCTGTCTTCATGAATGGATTAACACCCTGATATAAGAGGCTTCAAAGAGAGTTCGCCCCCTCTTGACCTTAGTCCCTTCCCCCTGGTAGGACACAGCAATCCTCCCCTTAGGAGGATGCAGCAACAAGGCACTGTCTCAGAAGGAGGGAGCAGGCTCCACTATACAATCTTCTGGCACCTTGATCTTGGCCTTCCCAGCCTCCAAAACTGTGAGAAATCAATTTCTGTTCTTTATAAATTACCCAGTCTCAGGTATTTTGTTATAGCAGCACAAATGGACTAAGACGGCAAGTCCAAAATTCACTTTAAGGGTATAGTCTTCAATTTATAATACCGTTTTTGTACAAAAAGGGATGAACAATACTAATGATTATAACATATTCATTAAAACCACACATATAGAAGAGTTAAAGAAAATATGCTAAAATATAAATAATTATCTTTATTTAGATGATTATATTATGGCATTAACCACCATATCTTTATAATTTTCAGTATTTTTCAAGTAGAGATTACTTTTATAATCAGAAAAAATATATAAAGGCATACACAAGGTAAATGGCTCTAAGCAGTTAATTTCTGTGTTTTAGGAAGTTCTCCTTGACATTATGGTATTTAAATGTTCAAGCATCCACAATGGTGTTGGTACTGCTCCCAAACTATAATTATTAATACCTAGATCACCT
>RJWJ010035385.1:0-16701 GCA_004363605.1 Indri indri
TCTCCTATCTTCCAACTCCCTGGCCCATGCATTTGCTGTCCTCCCATCCTGGAATGCTGTCCTCCACTGCTGTGTCCCAGGGCTTCCCCAGCAGGTTTCTTCTCATCCCTTTAAACCAGACCCAAATACTCACTTCTCTGAATTTCTTGGGTCAGTGGTTCTCAAATGTGAGTATGTATCAGAATCCCCTGGAAGGGCTTGTTAGTTAAAACACAGAATGCCGGGCTCCACCTGCAGTTTCTGCAGCAGGAGGTCTGTGGTTGGGTAAGAATTTGCATTTCTAACAAATGCCCAGGTGCAGCCGATGCTGTTGGACCAGAGACTATGCTTTGAAAAGCACTGCACTAGGCAGTTTACTCAGGTGTGATTAGTACACACAGCTCCTGAAGCCCCTGGGATCTCTGGAGTATTAGGACTATCTTCATATGCTAATGAGGTGACCAGTAGCTGGGAGGCCCTGGATAGCTTCAGGATGGGCTGGTTGCTGGAAAGACCGAGGTATGATTAGTGAGTTGGAATTTTCAGCCCCCATCACTCTGCTCCAATCACCAACATCCTGAGAGGGGAAAGGGGAGATCAGCTCGAGATTGAACCAATCATCAATGGCCAAGGATTTAATCTGTAATGCCTGCATAATTAAACCTCCATAAAAACTTCTAAATTATGGGGTTTGGAGAGCTTCCCAGTTGGTGAACACATCCATGTGCCAGGAGGGTGGTGTACCCCAATTCCATGGGGAAAGAGCTCCTGTGCTTGGGATGCTTTGGGACCCTTTGCGATCTCAGGACCTATGTACATCTTCATCTGGCTGTTCATTTACATATTTTTAAATAAACCTGTAATCATAAACAAAGTGGCTTCTTGAGTCCTATGAGCCATTGTAGTAAGTTACCAAACCTGAAAGAGGAGGGCTGTAGGACCCCCCTGCCTTTGTAGCCAAATTGGACAGAAATATGGTACCCCGGGGACCCAAGACTTGATCCTGGCATCTGAAGTGACAGCAGTCTTGGGAGACTGAGCCCTTAAATCCTGGATTCTGGCACTAACTTCAGTTAGTTAGTATCAGATTTGAATTGAATTGTAGGACACCCAGCTGGTACCTGGAGAGTTGGAGAACAGTCCATGCAGAAAACCCCACACATTTGGTGTCACAAGTGCTGTGGGTAAAAACAGTTGATACCAGGCTAGCTCAGGTTATGCTCGTTTGTTCTGACAAAGTGATAATAATAACTTTGTTCTCTGTCATAGGTTTTAGACTTTTAGGAACCACCTCTTTGAAATACTCTCCATAAAAGTTGAACCAGTATTTGCGATTTCTAAGGAAATTTCTTTGGGGTATGGAAGCATTCATTGTTTATTGTCTGTTGCAAGTATGAATGCTCAAGAATGTGAATTGCCACATTAAAAGTGGGTTATTCACTGGCATACATAAGGAGGAACTCTTTGTGAATGAAGAATACAAATTATGTAACGACATACAAAAAGCTGACCATTAAGATCCTTCTAAAGGAGGGCATATACATTTAGAACCATGCATGCAGGGAGAGGTGAGTCGGGGTACACTAAAATGCTTACATTGGGTCAAGGAGAGTGTTATGGGGACCATTTGTCTTCTCTATTTTTTATTTATTTATGAAATTTGTAATGAAAAATAATCCTGACTCTTACAAATTTGGGCCTTCTTGAAGGTGGACACCCTGTCTTGAGGACACCCTGGAGGCTTGGCTTAAGGATGCTGGGTGGGAGGGGCTGACTTCTCCAGATGTTTGCAGTTGCTGGCAGTTTGTCCAGCTGCTGCTCTGGCCTGTCCTTCCCCTCACTACTCATCTGTCCCCAGAGGGCAGAGCATCTGAAAGCCCGAAGGGATCAATGGAGGGAGGGACGAGCCAGTGGCTAAGGGGACAGCTGACATTCGGTTTTTCTTTTGATCTATCTTGTATATTTACAACTGACAAAGACCACAGAATATCAAACTAGAAAGGACCTTAGAGGACCCCCTTAAAAAACACACATGTGTGCCTAAGCACATGGGCACATGCACACACTGAAGAAACGGGGTGGTGAACCTGTTTAAATTCCTTCCTCAGCAGCAGGCAGAGGGGAAGTCAGTCCCAAATCACACCCCTCTACCATGCCATCCACCGTGTCAGGGTCCTGCTCCCTGGGCCTGGGCCCCGACACTCACACCTGGACTCTTGGGGCACAAACAACTATTACACAGTTGGACTACTAGTGGGCAGGTTTGGGTTACGCTTTACGAAAGCATTTTTCACACTCAATCCGGGCTACGGGGACTCACGTGAGATCAGAAGGTCTTTGTTTGGTTTAAGGACTTGAAAATCTGAGCTCATGGGCTGGCCAAGAACACTTAAACTTCTTCTTCCACCATTCCTGATTTCGTCCCTTAACTTCCATATGGCTCCTATCAGAGCAGTCCTCCTTTAGGATTTCTCTCCAAATCTTCTCTCAAACTCTTGCTTTTCTGTTGTCTATCAGAACGCTATGCTGCCCCGTGTTCTGACCATCCGGTTACCTCACATGTTGGAAAAATGGCAAGAACTAAAATTTAAGCAAAAGAAACTACACTTAAGGTTTTGCACAAAGTGTTTTTCTTGAGTCTTTAATTGGAGATTTTTGCTCACGATGTGCATGTAATTTGCATGCTCATGATCTTGGGTTCATCTACTTAAACCTACGGTATTGAGTTCTTGTACGCGACATCAATGCTCCTGGTCCTCGGGCCTTCAGACTCCAGACTTAGACCATTTCCTGCCACCCCTCACTTTCTCACTTTGATGGAATTACAATTCTTGTTTTTCTAGTTCTTTAGCTTGCAGACAGGGGATAGTGAGACTTCACAGACCCCATAATGATGTGAGCCAATCTCTCCTAACAAATCTCTTTCTCTCTATGTATGTAGATAGGTAAATAGCCAGACATACAGATAGATAGAAAGCTATCTCCTTTCGGTTCTGTTTCTGTGGAGAAGCCTAATACAGCAACCCATATAAACAATAATAGACATAAAATAAATTTAAATATTTCTTCCTTTGACTGATTTCAAATGTCTGAATATTCTGAGAAAATCAAATATATATAGACGGCCATATGTCCAATGGTATTTAGGTTTTCCAAGGTCTATTTTTGCACCAGTCTGTGGATAATTGTGTTTTCAGATGAGTTCACGTGATGGAATGGGGGTGCCTAAGCCATTTAGCTAAACATTTGTGGAGACTTGGGTATTATTTCTCTGACTAATGGCATATCTGTGAAGCAATTTTTCAACACTGCTTATAATCACTTAACTTTTTCAGAAAGAAAAATCACACAATCCATGGTTGTGCCAGAATCATGCTGGCCAATTTTCTAAAATGATCCATATTAGTAGATAAGAGTATAAAATTCAAAGGAAAAAGTAAGAAAGTCAGAGAGAATAACCCATTAACTACAGGAAGATGAGTCCTGACCACAGAAGCAGTGAGTTTACTGAGCAATGAGCTCAGGAACTACTTTTATCTTTTTACAGAAACCAGCCCTGGCCAGTTCTTTGGAAACCACTTAAGAATCTTTATATTTTGCCCAAGTATCTGGAAGAAGAGTATTCAGTCTGAAAGACAATGATTTCTATCAAAGAATCTCTAAGTTTTCAATAATTCTAACTATAGAATGCATTCCAGCTGGTGCCAAAAGTTTCATGCTTATTTAGTAAAGGAGAAGAAAAAAAAAATCAAACCAATCCCATAAGCAAAACTATACAGATATACAGAAAACTGGAAAATATTTCACAAATGAATGAATGCATGAGCTCCAGTGAGAAGCACGCGTTGTTTCTATGGAACATGCTAGCTGTATTATTGAGGGCTTACCCGTGAGCATTACAGAACTTGAAATAGGGAGAGGGAAGACAGCTCTAGGAAACCAGAGTGGGTGTATTCCTGGGGGCTGTTCAAATTCGGAATGATTCCCAGGTGTATTTAAGTGACAGCTTTGTCTTGGCACAATCTCTGTGAGCATATGGCATCCTAATGTGCACCAGCGCTCAGAGGGTGTGGTAACATTCATTTATGGATGGCTGTGACTTGTCTCATCATAAGTGGACACTCTGCTTAACAGGGAACTGGCTCCGCTATCCACTTTGCCTGACAGTCTTGACCTATCAAAAATGGCAGAGGGCCATGCCAACCATCTGGATGTAGGCAGGCAGGACCCATTTTTAAGGTTTTGGGTTTGCAGACCTGAAGCCTCACACGCACAGTGGAGCCCACAGCATGGCGGTGGAGAGGAGAGGGCTGTGGCCATAAGATGGAAACATCGGAGGGACCCCAACAACCCTGAAGAGGGGAGGTTTGTGGAAAGTTGAGAGATTCTGAGAATGGGGAAGTATTCCTGCTCCTTGGGAAGAAGAGCTTCCTTGTCTCACCCTGGACCTCTAAGCACATGGCCCAGGCCCCTGAAGAATATGCTTCCTCCTGGGAGACAAACCGTTTTCTTCTCTCCTCTGCTTTTCTGGGGGAAGGGGCTTGGAGGAGTAATGTATTCTGTAATTTATACGGACTTGGACAAATCACAGAAGGCATTTTTAGTAGATCAACTCAAAGATGACCCAAGGCAGGGAGAAAAGAACAAGAATCATTTCAAGTCGATCTCTGGGATCTAATCCTTTAAGTAAAGTTTAAAAGAGAGAGATTCACACTCCCTCTGAGAGTCAGAACATTCTACCACAAAGGAAGGATGGGGAAGACCTAATTTGAAGCAGTTCCTGTGAAAAAGATTTAGAGATTTTAGCCAGCTAGATGAGTAATAGGAACCAAAAAGCACCCTTGCTCTTCAAAAGCCCTCTCAGTGATGCGACTCGGAGGAAGACGGACACCCAAAGTGCAGCTGAACTGTGCAGCTTTCTGCGCCGCAGCCCTGGTGTTCTCTCTGAGTCCTCATCGCTCTTCCCGCACACGCTCTTCACGACCTTGCATTGATATGCAGGACACACGGGCAAATCCTCGCTCCAGATTTGCCAATGTTTTTGATAACAGGACCACATCAGTTTTCTTTATAAACTCAGAATTCAGTGTAGTGCCTCACACATTTAAGAAAGAAGAGCTAGACTGAAGAACTCAATGCCTTGGCTGAGATACACAGATGTGCAGTACCTCAATTAGCTATAATGCTAAAAAGTCATGGAATGATTTTCACATAAAGCGCCAACTACTTTGCTATTTCATTACTCAATTCAGACACAGAAGGAACCAAGCCAAGGCTCTTGCCTTTCCCCAGGTGGCTTTAAGAAGTTTGAAGTTCAAATCCAAATGTATGAGCATTTGCTGATTGAACAAATGAATGAATGAATGAATGCTTTGACATCAACAAAATAAGGAAAAAGTTACTGATTTCAACCATATCGCCAATCCTAATCCCTAAATGAATTAAAGCTTGAGCCCTAGACATATTTGTAGATGGTGAGAATATAATTGGAAAAATACAAGAGAGGTTAGTTTACAAGCCAGTTTTAAGATTTGTTTGAGGAACTTTAATTGTGAATTCGATGAGTATTTTCATTTGAAGAAAAAAGGCATCCTCCCCGGACATTGTATGATGCATAGTGGAGAGTTTGAAACATAACTAGAAGCCAACATTCACTAAGCATTTTATTTGGAAGTAAATCAGAGGTTGAAGATTAGTCTTTTGGAATACACTAGACCAACTGAATCATAAATGCTGACTTTTAAGGACAAGAACATATGCAATTTTGAGAAAAGGCCAATGCCTTTACAAGGTAAATGAGAGTCTAGTGTGGTCCCTATCATGTCACAGGGTCTCATCTCAGAGAACACAATCGGCTGCTCCAGTACTGCCGCAGTTTGCAGCGTGTCTCCCTGTTCGAGTCTTCAGTCCCATCACCAATGCCCCAGACACTCGCGAGAGCCCTGCGGGGCACAACTAGGCAGGGTATTGAAATAACATTGTGATTACGCCATGAAAGTGAGAGGAGAGGAAAAAGGAACAGAAGCAGCTGTCAGAAAGGGAGACAGAAGACATTACCTGCCTGCGCCCACCTGTCAGGAAGTGACTCCCTGTGGAGAGATAGGCCCATTATAAGAGATAAGGAAATGAAATCTCTTTCAATCAGAAAGAATTATTCCTCCTCTACTGATGCTCGTAATGTTTCTAGAATGAAGCGAGAGGTGGAGGAAATGTTCTGTCTTCTCCCAGTTCATTAGTTCCCTAATTGTCCCTCGTAGACCCTTAAATTCACAAAACGATAGCTAATAAAAGGATGGTTTAAAAATTTCAAATCCAGCATATTGGGAAGTTCATGGAAATAGAAATCTTAAAAATATAAAATATGCAGATAAAATGAAAATGATGCCTATACTTCCCTTTTCCCTTGGGAATTAGGTCAAGAATTGTCAGGGGATACGCTTAATTTCATTAAGAAATTAGTAGTCAAATGCTATTTCTACCAGACTCACTGGTGAAGTCAGTTATTCTTTTATAAAACTGAAAAAGTGAGAATGATATTCATTTTGGATTTTCACTCTCCAGTGTTAATCATTTAAGCAGTTAAATATGCTATTTTCAGATAACATATAATTTAAATAACCTGATTTAACCTTTAGAAAGCTCCAACACAACCGAACTAATGAAACATTTTATAAACTTAAACCAACCAAGGATTTAGTTGTAAAAGACTGGTATCACCAGATAACACCAAATCCTGAAACTCTCGAAGTTCAGAGAGGCAGAGACAGTAAGTTGTGATAAACTGTTTAATGAAGATAACCCCTTACGACGGAAATTAAGTCTGGGGAAATAAAAGCCCTCGCCTCAAAATAAATCACAGTAATTAACACTCAGTGAATAACTATGTGATTTGAGACTATTGGGGGAAATATGGCAAGCCCACCAAACATAGATCAAAGAGAAATTGAATACCAGAACTGAACAAGATCAGCCCTAACCCTGAGCGGCCGTGAAACTTAAGCATTGTCTGCATGTGTGGTCGCCTCCTAGTTGCTGATGTTTCCGTCTTATATTCATGGGACTACAACTCCCAGTAATAACTAACACTATATTACGAAAGGAAGATGGGAAGTTGAAGAACATACTACAGCCCCTAGTAGAATCATCTTGTTACAGAATGTGAACCAACCCACCAGAAACGTGCTCAGTGGGAGTTTCAGTGGGAGTTTGTGGTAGGGAGACTCGGGCACAGGAGTCAGTAAACTTGTTTGAATCCAGTTTCCTGCTGGGCTATCTCAGGTAATTCCCAAAACTGCTGAGCCTATAATTTCAATAGAATGAGGGACAATATTACGGAGACCTCTGTGATGATAAAAATGATTGCTTACAGGCATTGATATTCATAAAGTCTTTAAACTTCACAGACAGGGGGCTGTTTCAAAGATTCTAAGGAACACACCCTGTGGAAGCCAAGGCTTGAGCCTGATCAGCTGCCTCCAAGCCTGTGGTCTGTCTACTCCTAACTCTGTCAAGGGTTTCCACAAGATATTGTATGAGAAAACACATAGGCGCTCAGTACATGGTAACGATGTGTTTCTTACTTTCATCTTGCTTGTATAGGAAATAAATGAAATAAATTCCTGGGAATACTAAGGGAGGAAGGAGAGAGAACAGGAGAGTGAGGCTATGCCTTTATGTATCTACAAAAACAGAGGAGGGGCTGGTATACTTGAAGCTGTGCAGGATGACCATTTTAAGACACACATGCACTTCCTGATCATGCTCACACGGCCAGTGAGGGGGGCTTGATGAGGTGCTGAGTCTTTGGACCTACAAAGCAGGTCAGGTTTCCCAGAGGAGCTGTAGCCTACAGGAGGGGGTAAAACACAGACCTCCTGCAGCACTTCATCCAGCTGTTGAATTGAGAAACCCTAATTTCCCAGAAAATTTCCATCAAAATTGAAAACAAGCAACACATTCACTGACTCTATACTGCAGTTCTTTAGCAAAATGATTAGGGAATGGATTTTGGGTTGATTTTCTCTAGGAACTCTCAATGTGAGAGTTATTCCTTACAGATAATTAAGTGATTTGCAAGTACACTGATCATCTATTCGGTGTCTTTCAGGACAATGAGACAAGTAACTTGGTAGCAGCTGAGAAAACCAAGAGTTGCTCTGAATGCTTGACTCTCAAAGGGAAGACACAGATGAAACTGTTGTAATTAATATAATCATATACTGGCCGTCCCTTTCAGACGTTCCCATGTAATTCATTATGCTTTCTTCACCAAATGAAAATGTATAAGACAGAGTTCTGAAATTCACCATGTCCTTACACAAATATAAAGCTTTAAGATTCAATTATTATTCTAATCAAACACTATTTATTAGATGATCCTAAACAGGAAGAGGCAGAACCACAGAGAAGCCCACACATTGCAGTTTCCTGACTGAAGCAAGATGGCGGCTCACGTGGGCCACATGGCCGCGAAGGATGCTGCAAGCTTCTCTCGCTGCCACTGGAGGTATTAGCTCACTAGCCTTCCATGCAGAAGGGAATCATATTTTTCCTCAAGAAGTTTTTAATGTCAGAATCATAAGCTTTCCTAGGGCCCATGATTTAAATAGTTTTTTCTTAGTTCATACTGGTAAGAATAACATACGTCAAGCATATAGTGTTAATCTTTAGGACTAGTTACGGGTTTTTTGTTAATCTTTCCGCTTTCCTTTATTTTCTTCATCTCACTTATTTAGAGCAACTATTAAGAACATATGAATTCATTTTTATTTTTTCTTTCCTCATTCATTACATTCTTTCTTTATGCAAGTTCTCACTTACATATGTACTGTTTAAATTAACTTCTTAATTATTAAAACCTGGAATGTACAAAGCTGAAATCCACTTGTCCAGATGGAAGCTTGTCTGTTTTATAAATATGCAGATAGAATTTACTATTTTGTTTTTCAATCTGCAAACATTTACTCACTGCCCTTCATCAGACCGTACATATTGGCCCTAGCTAAAACTTTCTTTTAGTAGAACCAGCTTTACCAATTTAAACACGAACTTAAAACTTTTATGATATTAAGACAACAAAGCCTCCTATTTTCATGTGAAGTTCTTTTTAACATGGTTTTCTTGACATTCTCACTGCAACTTTCATAAAATTCTTACATTTCCTGGGTGAATTTGAGCATATGACTTGAAGGCAGATTTCTTCCCAGTAAATTCTTTAAAAAATATTAGTTAGTTAAAAAAAAGGTCACTCTATATCACTGTATTTTCCTCACAAGTTTCTATTTCTCATCACTGACATGATATGTCTAATAATTACAGTGACTTTCATTTGAATAATCTCAAGTAACAAAATTACTCTTTTAAAAAATTTTAAATGAGGTGAAAACCAGGCACAAATACAAATGACTTCCTCAAAGCCATATGCCAAAGTAGGAGAAAGTAGCTCAGGCTTGCAAGTGACACTCAGGGCTACCTTTTCCCACTCCGCCTTTGGGAATGTTACTGTCATCCTCAGAGAGAAGCCTTGTCAGGACTCCACAAAGACCAGTGCAGGGCAGCCTTCAGCCTGAATGTACCTGTGCACCAATGTGCCCACCTCCAGGGGCAGCAGGGGCAGTACCTACCCCCTCCACAGGAGACAGAGCATTCAGAGTGCAGGACGGCCCATGTGTAGCTGGGCGGGGCGATGGGCTTCTTCTCAGCCTCCACCTGAGGTACTGAGTACTCCCAGGCAACACCCGGGTTCCTTCCCTGAAACAGAAGCTATGAAACAGGAAAGGGGAAAAATAAAACGAATTAATGTGAGACCAGTAAATACATGCTAGTTTGCTGTAAACTATTTAAAACAACAATACTGACAAAAAGTTGGTTATGATGTTAACATAAACCCAGCCCATCCTCTAAAATTTCCATCAACTTTCTAAATAGAAGTAGCACTCTCATCTAGACTCAACAAATCCAGCAAAACATCTAGACATTCTCTCTCACCTTACATTTAGTGTGTTCCTCCACACAAAATATTAAACCCCTTGCAAACTAATGAAATATCCTAAGTATGCATTTCTTTGGCACCCCTGCAAATCCTCTGCATCTGACAGAATCAGAAAGTGACACCTACTGAGAGCTGTTGCACTTTCTAGTGGGTTCCAAATGACCCAGAACACTTAAATAGATGTCATCCATGCCTGATCAAAGCTCGGTTAGCGCACTTTCTACTCTGAGAGATGAGCGGGGCTTTTGCTTACTGGCAGGTGCTCTTTAAGTCCAGGGA
Source organism: Indri indri (assembly GCA_004363605.1). Taxonomy (NCBI): domain Eukaryota; kingdom Metazoa; phylum Chordata; class Mammalia; order Primates; family Indriidae; genus Indri; species Indri indri. The sequence continues at coordinate 10,250 of RJWJ010035385.1, forward strand.
AAAGATATTTTGTTACTAAAGAAGATCACTCAGAGCTGGCATCCCTGCAAGTCACAGTTTAGGGTGTGGGATTGGATTTGGATTCCTGGCTTGAAACCCAATCATGTGGACCAGTTACCATTTCTCTCATAATCTATCAGATACTTGGATCTCAGTGAGAAGGATTTTTTGGAAACCTCACCGTTAACCTGTTGATACAAATTCCATGCCTAGGTCTTAGAGTCTTTGCTGTCTTTGATGTGAGGCTCAGGTGCCCTTCCCTGACTCCCCTGGCACCATGCTCCACCCCTGGCTGATGACGCAGCTCAAGTCTTAGTTGGTGCAGAGGTGGTGGGACAGGTACAAGCCCAGGACAGGTGGCTGCACTGCAAGGCCACTGAGATGCTCTCCAGCCCTGATGTTCTGAGCCTTTGCAACTCTTCTCCTATCAAGAACTGTTTACTAACAAGCCTCCACTCATTTTCAACACTGGCCCACCTCTCCTACTCTCTGATTATTAAAGCTATAAGCCTTAGATGGTGGGAGGGACACTATTAAAAGAATTCAGAATGAATACATCTACACAGGGGTGGAAGGAGGAAGATGGAGGCAGGATCTAAGATGCTGCAGCTGCCCCGCACCTGAGCCACACCAGATCACCTGGGGAAGCATCTCTAAGGAAGACACAAGAGGATAGGACAGGGCTGACAGTCTCAGAGAGTAGGCGGGGGCGTCTGGGTGGCTACCACCTTCATAGCAAGGTGAGGGTTGATGGGGCAACTTCCGAACCAAGTGCTTTTCCTTACTGTGCATAGAAATATGACAAGGTCAGGAGTTAGCACATCCACAGCCTGCCACTGCCACCTTCCCAGTCACAAGGGATAGACAGTGCTGCCAGAGAAGCCTGACTGTATTTTGAGAGCACTGCATTCGTGGGTGGAAACCAGAAGGGCTTGGGTCAGGAGGGCACGGGGCTGGTGTGACTGCTGAGCTGTGGCTGGTAAAGGTTAACACTGTGACACAGGAAGGAGGCCTCCTCTGGCTGTCGTCTGCCCCTACTGTCGCAGGACACCGCAGGAGAATGCTGACCACCCCAAGCGCAGGCAGAGTAGAGACTCCCACTGCAAGAAAATATGCGTTTACCTCTCACAGACATAGAGCTGACCGGAGAGAAGACTTCTGCAAAAACTGACTGATAAATAACCCCAAACAGGAACACATGTGAGTACATAAATACAAACTTAATCATATATCAAAAAATGAAAGATAATCAAAACAAGCCTTCTGCTTCATTCAGCCTATGGATGGATTACTCTTGTTTGTGATAACTGTAAACATTCTTCTATGTACTTAAAATTATGCCAACAGCCATGGACCTATTACAACACCAGAAGATTCCCAAATCCAAGCCCTAAAATGAAGAGGCTGTTCTCTACCTCCACGATCAGCGTCTCATTGGTCGGTCCAGGAGAGATTAAGTTCTCGGGCTCGTTATAGGACCGTCTGTAGTCAAAGGCAGTGCCCGAAAACTTGTATCGCCCAGGCCGGTCCACGGTCCAGTGTCCGTTCAGGTAGTATCTTTTGAGGGCATTGCGCACAGAAATGTAGGAGGTAGATACGTTCATTTCATAGATGCGAATATTCCGGGCTCCAGGAGGGATGGTGACCATGTGATAATACTCTAGGTGAAGGAAACAAGGGAAAACACAGTATTTCATTCGAACATGCCAATGCAAAATCCCTTAGCAACTTCAGTTCTCAGTAACCAAAACTTGAGAATCCACATTTGGAACTAGGGGAAGATCTGTTTTGGCAATCAGTTACATCAGACCTATAAGTGACTTCTTTTCATTAACTTGAGCAGAGCTCTTGTGATTTTCACTATTCTTAAGAACGATTTCAATTCAAGTAACCACTTCCAATCAAAGCAAAAGGTTTGAGAAGCACAGAGCTACGTGAGGCAGGAAATGAGCCAGGGGAAGGCTATTGAGAACTCTGACCACCTGCTGTCTCCACTGTCACCCCAAGCTCCTCCCACTAAGGAGCTCCGGAGAAACTCTCCCTTGCCCAAGCCTTGCAGGCAGCTCCAAAGTACTCACGGTTGGTGTGGTGGAGCTTGGTGTAGAGCCCCCTGTGAATTGTGCAGTCTGAGTTATTCCCCCTGCAGACCCCACAGGCGTCTTCAACAGCATCAGACCCAAGGACATTGTCACATCCAACTCTCTGGAGGACCCACAAGGTCACATGTCATTCATGAAAGAAAGGACAACACAAGCACCAATGTCACCAATCTCTGGCAAGAAACCTCCTCCCTACTAGGGCTGAAAATTTCACCAACTCAGGGTAGTTAACAAATATTTATTGGATACCCAGTATGTGCCCAGTGGGACTGCAATGCTACTCTTCAAAACCAAAGTAGGAAACTCTTAAATGGGAATCAGAACCTGTCCTGCTGAGTATTGTTACACAACTGCAGTATCTTGAGCCCTAGATTAAACCTACAGGTCGTCATGTTGGAGATACTGGTGAATTTCAGACTGACATAAAGGGCTTAGTGCAATGACAAGCAACGTGTCTACACAAGGTTCCATTAAATATGCCATTGTGCTTTTGAATAGTCTGTGCAATGACAGAGAAGGAACAGAAGACATAGGAAATTCCCCTCAATAGTAACTACACAAAGGGCATGTTCGTCCAATGCCTTAGAACTTCAGGTACTCGTTATAACTTCTATGATGCTTGTTTGCTTTACATTTCCTAACAAACAGAATAGACTGTCTATATAAAAATCTATTCAGAAACAAAAGAACTATAGTCCACAAGCCCTCGCTTGAAATCCTTAAGGCCAGATGCATTTCAGAACTGAGAGTTTTTAGAATTTAAGACAGGTAACAGGCATCACGCATACAATGCATATGGGAGTCCCAGAGGGCCTAGGGCAGAATCCCATAATAAACGCATTAATGTTTCTATAGCAAAAAGCGTACATATTTACACTAAGCAGAATGAATAAAAATGATCAATAGTTTCACATCAGTTCAAGGCAGGTTTTGTCGCCAAGCAAGTTAAGGTCCCAAAAAACTTTCACAGCTTTTTGGATTTCGGTTGTTTGGATTTTAGCTACAAATAAGAGATTGTGACACCATATCATTAAGAATACCTAAATATGATAAAATATTTAACAAATCAATTAATAATTAGACACAATCGAGCGTGTTACAGCTGAAAGAGTTCTTAATGGAATCATCTAGTCTCCTTGTCATGCATTAAAACTGCTACGCTAAAGCTCTCAGTGCATTATCCAACTCTACCATGGGCACAGAACTCAGAGGAAGCTACAACTGGAATGGAGGTCTTTGGATTCCATGGAATATGATATTAAATTTATTAAAAACCCATTGTTTTCATGCAATACATCTGATCTGGTAACACCTTTGATAATAAAATTCTTTCCACCCTTGTCTCGCAAATGGCGACAAGCTCATCATGTGGTGCTTACTGAGCCTCCAACCTTTTCCGCCTGCCATCCTCAGGGGAAGTTGCTGAGACCATGGCAGGAGCTGCAAAGGGGCCTGGGCTCTCAGCCATCCCTGCCTTCACTGACTCTCCACACTACCTCCCAGAAACTGTGACCTGACCCTGTGGCTCCCATGTCCCCACACCCAATGCTTGCTCTAGGTGGACACAAGGATAAAAATTCCAACTCCTCATCCTGGCAGCGGGTGTCCCTTGGGGAGCCTCTTCTCACCTCATGCACCTCCCTGAGCAAACCAGGCCCCTGCCTGCCTTCCGGGTATTCTGATGATGGCATCAGCTCCTACCAACCCATGCCTTTGGCACCGCCACATTCCCCCTCTCCTTCCCCAATGTCCCTCTTCCAGCTCCCTCTTGAGATCTAGCTCAGATGCGGGTGCTCCCTTGTCCCAGGAGCCCTGCAAGCGTCCCAGACCCACATCTGAGAGGGAATCGGCTCTTCGCCTCTCCTCATTCCCCACACACACCTCCACTGGAACAAAGGGGTGTGTCATCAATGTGTGTGCTCCTGGCTCTCTCCCCAACTGGGCTGTGCCGGGGAGGGAAGGGGCTTGTCTTCTAAGTCTGGCCTTTCTGCTCCTACAGGGTGCCTGGCACATAGCAGACTGTCTGGAGACATTTGTTGAATGAATGAAGGATCATTATTACCTCACATATCCCATCTATACAAACATTACGGCTATCCTCCGAGCATGGAGTCCCATCTTTGACTTTATTTGACAAAGAAAAGAAGAAATCAAATCCTTCTGCGATACAGTAGAGTTTGCATAAGTCCTGATCTTAAAAAGAAATACACACACAAACACAAATAAGAAAGACACTTAAGCTCTGATCATTTTTGCTCTGAATTTTAGATAGACTTTTTTCCCCATAAAATAGCTCCCCACAATAATACATTGCAATGACATTTTTCATGGCTGCCTCATCAGGCTCCCCCTCATTTGTCATTATTACTTTGTATTGCTTCTCTATTAAATTTACTCTACAGTGTCTTTCATGATCCTTGTTTACACAGTGGGTGGCACATAGTAGGCATTCAATAAATATTTGTTGATCTAACTACAACATTAATGTTTTATGATTTTGCTAGTATCCTTAACTACTATTTTGCAGCAATGTAAGAAAGTCACTACCATTTTGTAGCAATACACAAAATTCTTACAAATAAAATACAATAAAATAACAGTCACTAAATTTCTTAATGCATTTGATGAAATACATAAAAGTTTTAAACTAATGAAAAGAATAGCTTTTAGCTGAAATCTCCAGAGAATAATGTTTTCTACAAACATAATGGAGTGTCAAAAAATATTGATACATAAAGAAATAGGAAGTTTAACTTCTTTCCTCAATAATCTATTTCAAGGTCTTATGGTTTATATTTAATATGAACTTTTGTAGAAACCTTTCCTTTTGGTTCTCTTCTTGCTAAAAGAGGAACAGTTGATGATGAAGATTTTGTCTGCCTTACAAATTTTCATAGGCCCAAGACTCATTTGCATTTTCCTTATTGTTCAAGGTAAGAGATTCAACTGAATAATTCCAAGAATCAAATTTAGTGTGTGACTCCATGATTAATTAATTTATTTGTCAAAGATTGGCAAAGTCAGGAGTAGCACACACATTTTTGGGCTCTGATTTCAAAGCTCATTCTCCTGCCTAATAGTCTGTTTTTCTCCTACTGGCTTAATTTTTACAGTTTAAGAGTAAAAGCACAACTAAACATGCTTTATGTGGGATTGCTTGCGATTTCCCTTCCAGAATTTGCCAACTTCATAAATCTGTCACCATGAAAACATGATATTGAGATGATGAAAGTAAATGTCAGATGGAATATCCCAAACTATGTATTTCCAAAGCATGTCTGCCATTTTCTTAGACAGAATTCCCAGTTTCAAGGAATGAGACAATTAAGTGTTCTTTGAATTTCTCCTTGACTAAGCCACTTCAGCTACTGACTTCAAGCTATTATAATCTTGAGAGCAACACATTTCTCTCCCATTGGAGAATAAAATCTTACATCTGCCACAGATAAACTTATTGGTTTACAGTTATAGATCAAGACTTTCTGAATATAGGATGCTTGAAAATTGAAATAGTATTCAATTTTCCAAAAGGTACAAAAATTTTTGTTTCATTCTTTGACAGTTATAGGTGTCCAACAGATAACACACATATAGCAACATCACCATCAACTACCGCAATTCTAAATTTAAAAAACACACATCGATCCCATATCAACACGTCATCTACTTTGTATTTTTTATCACTTCTTGGATAAGTTTCATTGTACTGTGCACACACTCTCTATCTGCTGTGTTGATTTCTGACTGCCTAGCCAGTCAAGTTTAGATAAGATTCCATAACAGTGGGTCAGGCAAAACTAAACTAACCACCAGGAACAAGTACGTGACAGTGACCTCTTGGAAAGATGTCTGGTTTATCTGACACCACACCATCAATTACATCATTCTTTAAAAAGTAAAGCACAGGCTATTACCAGGGAGTAGTTAGAGATTTACCTTCCACGTGAGTGTAAGGTTTCCATGTGTAGTGCCGCCCTCGGAACCGCTTGCTGTTGTACTCAGCACACTGGGCAGCACGGAAGTCAACATTGTCCTGGGGACATTTCTGACTGTTGCAAAGCTTTAGGGTGCGAGGCGAGCCCATGCAAAACTTCCCTCCCTGCGATGGTCTGGAAGGTATATTTCATAGTTAGAAACCTCATAGTTTAGTAGCTCCTTTGAAGTTAGGCTAACTAGAGACGGAGCTGCTGGTGTTAAATGCTTAGAGTGGGTGGGTAACTGAGACAGGTGCGTTTCTAAGCAGTGACAGGTGCTTTCCTACAGGTGAACGACTCAGGTTGCACTTCCTTTTCCATTTGGTGTATTGTTAACAACAGGAGCAGGACAGGCTGGGATCTGGCAAGCGTCTGGCAC
>RJWJ010035386.1:0-16645 GCA_004363605.1 Indri indri
AAAAAAAAAAAAAAAAATTTTAAACAGTCCAGCGTTAATCTGGTCTCTCTATGGTTTTCAGGGACGCAGGTTCCTTCTGAATGTCAATCTGTCATTTACTCTTCTGTCTCACACTACAAGATAGCTTCTAAAATTCTGGCTATCATGTTTGCATTTGGGGCACAAAGATAGAGGGAGTAACGAAGAAGAAGTAGACAAATGGCATGTGCCATTGTCTGTCTTTTAAAGAGATGCTGAAAAGCTGACATTTGCTGCCTTTTTAATCTCGTTTGCCAAGCTCTTGGTCATATGACTGCAGAGAAAACAAATATGTCCATATATAAAGTTTGATAAAACTTGCTTCCTCAGCCTCCTTGGCAGCAGGAGAGTTTAGGAAATGTGATCTTTATTCTGGATAGCCATGTGTCCAGGAAAACATCAGGGGTTTCTATTAATAAGGAAGGTGGGGGAGATTGATTATTGGGTAGGCCATCAGCAGTTTCTTCCATAGTAGTACTTATTATTATTGACAATATTTATTTTGTTGATAACTATCGATAATAACAAATCTTAATGGCCTAAATGCTATTACTTTCAGATGATTTTCCATAACTATGTTCTGTTTCATTATGCTTCAATTTAACAATTTAGGGCAATACATATGTTTATTTCCAAGTTTTACTGGTCACTTCAATATAGCTACCGATTACTTAGTGTATTACTTAGTGTACTTAGTTTTCAGAAATGTGTTTATAGAATCAGATCCAAGCCAGTCATCTTATGTATCTAAATCAGTTGGGGTGAATTTGTTGTAACCAACAGAAAACCTGAGAGATGTAACCAATTTGGGATGGTTGTTTTGTTCTTGCTTAAGAAATCCAAATATAGGCAGTTCTGGGCCTGGTACAGCAGCTCAATGATAACTTCAAGGACTAAGGTCCTTTGATATTCCTGTTCTGCCTCTGTAGCCTGCTACTTTAATTCTTGGGCTTATCTCCTCATGATATAAAGGGGCCTCCAGGCATTGTGTTTGCATTCTAGGCAGGAATAAGGTGAAAAGGCCAAGGGTAAAGGGTCTTTCTCCTTTTATTGGTAAAGTAATACCCTCTTCATAGTCTACTGCCAAATATTCTTGACCAGAACTATATTACATGGCTATCCTTACCTGCGAGGAAGGGTAGAAAGTGAGTTTTCTGTGAGGAAGGGAATGCTTAAAATGTATAAACCACTAGCAGTGTCTGTCAAATTATTTGTTAAACATTCTTATCTATGTTGATTTATTAAAAGAAAAAGTTGTCCACAGATTTATTAAATTCTCTTTGTTACAAACATACAAGACTTCAATTAGGTTTGGGTTTCATTTTTATTGTCTTTAATATTTCAGAGGAATGCTTTGCAAGCAATTTCTCCAGCCACCATGGAAGTTCTTATGCGAGTTTTAGCAGATTGTGATTCCTGGGAGGATGGAGATCCTGAAGAAGTGGGTAGGAAGGTAGAACTAACTCTCAAGTGCCTTACTGAAGTGGTACATATCCTTCTCAGTAGCAGCTCTGACCAGCGTCAAGTGGAAACCAGTACTATTCTGGAGAACTATTTTAAATTGCTAAATTCAGATCATTCAGCTTTACCTAATCAAAGAAGGTCCAGACAGTGGGAAAGCCGATTCATAGCTCTACAGATCAAAATGCTGAGTAAGTATTACATAAAGACAGTTTTCTCTGAGTCTAATTTTTGCTTTCATATTTCTCACTTTCTTTTGAAATACAAGGCCATCATGTGGAAAGTATTGATTGTTTAATTCAGATATTGTGTGACTGTTTAGATTTTGACTTCCAAATAATTAACACAGAATCATTTTGTTTGTCTAACATCTTTGTTTTAATGATGACAGTCAAGTGTCTATATTCTTTTCTGAAAGGGTAGTCCACTAAAAGCATCAATATTAAAAAGAAAGTCAACCATGACTTTGAAATTGTAGGAAAAGTAAATTTTCAGAAAGTGCATTTGTAGTAACCTGTGGCAAAAAGTCACATACAGTCCATTTTGTATGTGCCTCTATAGTATCTCTGTAGAGGTCACTTCAATATCTGCCTTTCCTCTAGAGGGCCCCTTTTTGTTTTTGTTCTTCGTCAGATCCTCTGTATGTGTGTGTCTGTTTCTTCTTCTCTCTCTGTTTTGGTTGCTTTGTGTCACTCTGTGCTTACATCTCTCACTCTGCTTCGCAAGCTCCCTCACCAACATACATGATTTCTTATTGTATTCCCATGTTATCATTAAATGCAAATATTATTAACTCATAGTTACTTAATATAGAAATAAAATATTTTCATTACAGCTAACTAGGAAATTCAGGTAAGTAAAAAGAAAATAATAGTTCTTTATATCTTACCACCCAGACATATACAGCATTAATGTTTTGGTGTATGTGTTCTAAAAACATAAAAATGCTTTTACATGTTTATGTGTGTGTGTGTGTGGTATCAATTTAAACATATTAGACATCAAAATCTTGCTGAAAATGATCCATTACAACATTTGTTTCTTTAGGAAAATAAGATTTGTTTTATGTAGTTTTCATTCTTTTATAAAACATGCTATGTTTTGTAATTATTATAAATTTTAAGTTTGTAAGTAAGTTTCAGTCTACATTGAATGGACAGATGTCCATTTGATTTCTGGATGGGGATATCCCTTCAGTAGGAAACAAGAGCAAAACATTGTCATAAATGGATTAATTGAAGTCTCATTTTCATAATGGCTGTATGTTAATTTTATAGTATATAAATGAGACTATGTTGCCAAACATAACCAGTTGTTGTTTATTAATAGCAAATTGGGCACTTAGACTTGAGACTTATGATGAAGAACAACTAAATAAGTCTCTGGAAAATAGGTATCACTCATATAAAATTTAAATATTTTAAATAATAAAGCATACAATTTTTCACTTTTCTTATCAAGTGATGATTACAGAATTTGTTTTCTATTCCTCATCCCTATTATTTCCGAATACATTTACATGTTTTGTTAGCTAAAAAGCCTAAATTAAAAATATGATTAAATGTTCATATGATCCCAAACTTTCATTTTGCATGGATGATTTGTTTTCATTTTCCTAGATACCATCACAGCCATGTTAGATTGCACAGACAGGCCTGTTCTTCAGGCCATTTTTCTGAACAGTAATTGTTTTGAACATCTCTTACGACTGCTACAGAACTGCAAGGTATTTCTCTATTGTCATTATTGTCTTTGATTTTAATAAGCTATCATTTGTGTTTTAATTCACATTTGAGCATATTAGTACTGAATTTTTATAATAAATTTGTGTTTGCATTTAATTATGTAACCAAGTTTTATCTTGAATTGAAACTATTGTTATATCATTTGCAGTTGTTTAAATACTTTAAAGGTGGCCAGGTGTGGTAGCTCATGTCTGTAATCCCAGCACTCTTGGGAAGCCTAGGTGGGAGGATCGTTAGAGCTCAGAAGTTCAAGACCAGCCTGAGCAAGAGTGAGACCCTGTCTCTACCAAAAATAGAAAAAAATCAGTTGGGCATGGTGGCATGCACTTGTAGTCCCAGCTACTCAGGAGGCTGAGGCAGGAGGATCAATCACTTGAGCCCGGGAATTTGAGGTCGCAGTGAACTATGACGATGTCTGCACTCTAGACAGGGCAACAGAGCAAGACTCTGTCTCAAAAAAAAAACAACAACAAAACTTTAATGGTAGTCAAACTGGAAACTATTAATAATTTCTTTGTATGAGAAGCATTTCAGTACATGAAGTGTTTTATTTCGATTCCTTCCAGGAATACCTTTGAGGTCCTTTAAGTCATTTGTTGCTTGTGAGCTTTCTTAACTATTTGTGTCAAAGGATATTAATATAATCAAGATTTTGCCTTTAATTCTTTGAAAAACAATTCAGCTTCTCATAGAAATGCTGTCTTCTATCACAGTCTGTAAACCTGACTCCAAGTTACCTATCCTGAACTGTTTTCGTTAAGTTGAAATTTCAACTTCACATAAATAGAAATATTGCTTATCTTTTACTGGGTTTATTTTCAAACCAAATTGGAATGTTTTCTACCAGTACTATAATTCCTCAGTATCCATGGGGGATTGGTTCCAGGACTTCTCATGATACCAAAATCTACAAATGTTCAAGTCCCTTATATAAAATGGCATAGTATTTGCATATAACCTATGCACATACTTTAAATCATTTCTAGATTACTTGTAATACCTAATACAATGCTGTGTAAATAGTTGTTATGCTATATTGTATAGGGAATGACGACAAGGAAAAAAGGTCTGTACATGTATAGTACAGATGCAATTTTTTTTTTTTTTTAGTGTTTTTGATCTAAGTTTAGTGGAATCCATGGATGCAGAACTCAGGGATACAGAGGACTGATTTAGCTAATCAAACGAGGAAAACATTTGATGAGGGTAATTTTTTTTTTTTTAGTTTTGCATTTCATAAAGTCTTTTTGACATATTGTCCAACTGAAAAATTTTAATTACATGCATATTTTTGAAACATGTTCTTTGCATAATTTAAATAAAAATTGATAAATAATTTGGTGCCCTGTCAAGGTCAAATAACATATTCTGTGATTACTAAAGTAGTACATACTCGTCGTAAAGTAGAAACATTGATAGCATATTTATTTACCCATACAATAATAAATATATTAATTCTAAAATTTTTTGCTCATGAGTGAAAACTGGTGATAATTCGCATAAAGAACAACCTTCTTAGGATGCTCTTAATAAAAGTTCCTTTACAAATCTAAATCTAAATTTTTCTCCCTTTTATTCTTTTTTTGGGTGGAGGGGGTGTGGAACAGGGTCTCACTCTGTTGCCTGGGCTGGAGTGCAGTGGTGTCATAGCTCACTGTCACCTCAAACTCCTGGGCAAGTGATCCTCCTGCCTCAGCCTCCTGATTACCTGGGACTACAAGTGTGCATCACCACACATCGCTAATTTTTAAAAAATTATTTTAGAGATGGGGTCTCACTATGTTGCCCAGGCCAGTCTCAAACTCCTGGCCTCAAGTGATCCTCCCGTCTCAGCTTCCCAAATGCTAGGATTACAGGCATAAGCCACTGTGCCTGGCCTCCCTTTTACTTTTTTTTGAATTATCTTTCTCTTTACCGAAACTGAGCTAAGGCCAAGGCCTTTTGGGGTGCTGAGTTTTATATACTGAAACTAAAATACTTAATTAGTTTATTTAATTCAGAAGAGGGTAGTCCCTTTACAGAATACAAACTAATATAACTTAAGCTCAACCCTTGATGACTTTGGAGAATACTCTTATCCAAAGTTTTAATAAAATGTGCAGTCATGTAAATTCAGTAAATGCTGCACACTGACCTCCCTTGTGAAAGTACGTATTAGCATATTTGAGACTCTGAGAGGTATTTCTGGAAAGAACCCTTTTAAAAATTAGTTTGATAGGATTTCACAAACTTACTTGACTACTTACTGTGTATTATTCATTTCAGTATCTTTAGTCTATCTCAATAGCTGCCTTCCTTCTTTTCCATAAGGCATTCTCTGCTGATTCTTTAAGAATTTAGGAATATTAACTAATGCTAATTATTGCTGTTGTTTCTTATTTTCATAACTTTGAGTTCCAAGAGATAAATATATAGTATATAAACTAATAGCAGTTTATAATACAAAAAGTGAGTAATCTTTAATTTCTAAAAGTGTGATATACTTCACGAGTAGATTCTTGGATTTATTTTCAAGAGACATGGGAATCCACTTAATCTTCATTACTGCTTATAGGTAACAATTTAATGTTCTTTCTCCATTATTCTTGTCTCTGTTTTTAACAGCTATTTTTAAATGCTAACAATAAGGTGGCAGACAAGAATGAGAAAGACCTTGCCAACAAATTACTGACAGAAATGAATGAGGACCAGGTATCTACAAAGCCTGCATCTTGTTTCAGCTGAAGTCCAGAATCAGTCAATGGGAGTAACTATTCCTGTACTTTTCTTCTTATATCTTAAAATACACAAACAGTATCTAATTCTAATATTCACTAATTACTTTTGAAAATTATTTAAAAATTGAAATGAAAATTGCTTTCATCTAAAGGATAAATACTTTCATGGTCGATATAAATAATCAATAGAATTCCTTCTATATGTGTATTTTTTTTTTTAGTTTGAGGAGATATAAAGTACAGGAATGGGATCCCAAATATCAATGCTGTCCACCTGGTGGTGACTTCATATTTTGGGGGCTTCCTTTTCTAAGCACTGTGGTACATTGAGACCTGAGGGTTTTGTCTGTGAATATGTATGGTCATTGTTAATATCTTGATTCTTTGCTTCTTATTGACAAGTAATGATTATAATTTAATGGACAATTCAAATCTTGGAGGAAGGGAAGAAGATGCCGAATGCTTTGAGTGTTAATTTAGCATAAAACTTGACTTTTTTCCATTGTAAGAATTCAACTCTATGTGGGTATGATAAAGTAAAAATATGTAGTTTTGTTGCTTGTCACAATACATTAATTTAGTTTGAAAAAAAACTGCCTATGGAAATTACTTTGCTATTTTTCTTTTCCAAAATGTTTTTGAGAGAACTTACATTATATCTTTTATTAATGTTGTTTTAATGTCCAGGTTTATAAATAGAGCTATGGTATAACAAGAGACATTATAATCTGTTGTTTTCTATTGTGGATGTGACATATCAATTTACAGAGTACTGTTTTAGATTTTTCTGTAAATATTAATCTATCTTAAGGCCTACTTACATGGATTAATAAAACAATTATAATAGTCTCTTAGAGGCTTATGTTACACTTCCAAATTGTAGGTGAAATTAGGTGTTTTTTTTTTTTTTTTTTGCTTCTCTTGGATGAAGTCTAGGACAGATTTTATTTGTATGAAATTCTGCATGCAGAATGTTTAGTGCATATTGTAATATGTTTATTGTATGCAATATTTAACAAACAATATCAACAAAAACAAGGATTCTAGATTAAATAACTTGCCTAAAAGTGGTTGAGCTTAGCTTAATACTACAAAGATCTAGTACTCAAATGTGTTTTGCTGGGAGGGAGAGAGGAAAATACTATTTGTGGAGTGACTACAGTCAGATCATAGTAAATATTCCTGAAAGAAGATTTTTAGGACTGTTTTTACAACTTTCTAGTCCTCATTCTATGCTTTCATGATTGACTAAGCCTGATATAACAGTCATGTTCTGTCTTTTAATATTGTTGATGTTAGCTTTGGTTTCCGCAATAAATGCACTGCCCTGAAATTTAACACATCTGTTCCTTATGATGAAGTTTAAACAATATAAGACAAAATGAAGCTAGTTTTTATTTTTCATAAAACTTTTGGCATTAAAAGATGCCTTCTCAAAAACATGACGGTACTTACGTATGTCATTTTTATGTATCTGCTTCAAAGTTTACATTTTATGTAAAAATAGATATAGATAATTGTTTACAAGTATGATTAATTGGTGTATGCACATACCGTTTAAGTTTTAACAAAGGGTTTGGAAATGAGGTGAAGATTATTTTAGCTATCTTATACATGCAAATGGAATTTAAACCCAGAAAGTGCAAGCATATTTTTGAAGGGAAATTAGAACATAATAGCATTTCCAATGATAGATCTCCCTCCCTTCCTCTTGAGATTGTCCATTATTTTTAAAAAGCATGTATTAAGCTTGGTTTTCTCTTTCTCAAAACATTTTAATGTAATCAGTGAATGTTGCCTCAGTCTTCTTGACACATGGCTTATTTTCTGTGAAGTAGGTAACTTTTCTTGCAGGTTATAGTGTTTCAGAAATCTATTTCATTGAAAGAGGAATGTAATGCATGTTAAGTAATTATTTTTTTTTTCCTCAGGTTTTCAGGACAAAGGTTTCCTAACTGAATAAAAATCTTGAACACATTTGTTAATTTCTTGCTTTTTTCCCCCCTTCCCTGGTAGGCATTTCAGGGACAGTTGGATTGTTTGGCTGTATCAACGATTCAGGCTTTGACAGCAGTAATGAACAAGTCTCCAGCTGCTAAGGTGAATGAACCATATACCCCCCCAGCTTTAAGATGTTGTCTTAGTTGTACTAATTTTCACTATATAAATCCTGAAGTAATATATGAAAATATATAATACTTATGGTTTAACACCTGAAATGAAATAGTTCACAAAATAATATCATCTTAGCATAAGAATAAATATACTAATGTTCGCTTATACTGCCGATAATTTTAAAGACAAATAGATCCCTGTGGGCACTACTTTAGGATTTTAAATGACATTGATGATTGAACTGCAAACTAATAGGGATTTACAATGTTGGTCAAAGAATGGGACAACAGTACTGGCGTTGAAATGTTGAAATGATCATTTTAAGTGATTCTATGGTTAGTGAATTTAAGAAATTATGTTTTATATTATAGTTTTTCTTCATTAATAAAATAATCACTATTTAGTCAGTTTATGACTGCCTAGAATATGAACATTTTTCACATGCGAATAGCCTATCAATTCGGGACTTGTTTTTCCAGGTTGTGTGGCCATGGGAATTCTGCTTCTTTGTAGTCACTAACCTTAGGGTTTTCTGTCCCTTCTCATTCTCTACCATTGACTATTCTTGTGTCCACTTATGTTGGTAGTTACCTTACATGCTGATAGTTACCTTATTGGTTGTTGTCAGAATTAGTGAGATCATCTGTGTAAAGTGGTTAGCCTAGTGCCAGGCAGATGCTAAGTGCTCAATAAATGTCAGTGACAGTTATTATTATTACCACTTTGTGCCACGTCTAATATACTTCATGCCTTGTATTTCTGGTACCAGAAATGAATTAATTACTCCCTGTTCCTTGAGCCATACCTTCAGTTGTATTCCTTAGTTTCCATTCGTTCGTGTTAGGAGACCGTAACTTTCGCTTGAGAAATGTTAATGTAACTCATGGTTAGGTTACTATTGAATAGGCTTTTACATCTTTTACAGTCTGGCTTATGACTTTAATCTCCATTTAATAGTAGTTTCTATAAGGAAGAAATCATTTTAACTTCTAAGTAATTGGTTTATGATTATAATGGACCACCTGTACTGTATTCTGAAATTCAAACTTAAAAGATATTCAAGTCTTTTTAAAAGATAATTTTTTTGACTATGTAATATCTTACATGGTTTAAAATTCAAAAGGTTATATAACAAAAATACCTTTTTGTTAAAAAAAAAGATTTCCTTCCTATCCTTGA
Source organism: Indri indri (assembly GCA_004363605.1). Lineage (NCBI taxonomy): Eukaryota > Metazoa > Chordata > Mammalia > Primates > Indriidae > Indri > Indri indri. The sequence continues at coordinate 9,236 of RJWJ010035386.1, forward strand.
CCTATAATCAACCCAGAAGCAACCAGTCTTACTGGTTTTATTTAATCCTTTTGATATTTTAGTGAGTGTATACATTTCTACCTAATTTAATGGACCAATTTAGTATGTTCTAGGTGTTTTGGTTGTCTTTATATTTCACTTCATGGCTTTGGGTGCCCACTCGTTCAAAAATACATGTGATGTAGGACTTCCTAAAATGAACTTGGTGCTCCGGATAATTCAGGCCATTTAGATACAAAATAGCAGAGAGAAAACTCTTTGTACTCAGTTTCTTTCTAGCCACCACTCAAAATTGCCAGAACTCTTTAATCCTTTGAGGTTTATGTCTGACTCCTCTTACCCTCAAAGTCTCATTTTTTCTCTATTTTCGTTTTGACTTCACCTAATACTCTACTAATTACAAATCAAGTGAAAAAAGTAGGGGAAGTGTCATGCCCTAATCTGCAAATAATATAATAATTTTATAATACACAGTTAATGCTAATTTCATTTTTTTTTTTACATTTTGGTAGATTATTGTAAGTTTATTATTCTAGAAAATATACAGATTCTGTTTTAAGATGAAGGCATGTTACTTAAGAAAACATATGGAATTCATAATATTTTTATTTAATGTTAAGTTAATTAGCTTAAATGGGTATTGTTCACTGTTTTTAATATTCCAACAAATTTAGTTTTTGAAAATGTGCTTTGATATACTGTTTTCCCCTTCTAGGAAGTATTTAAAGAAAGAATTGGTTACACACATATGTTTGAAGTATTAAAATCCCTGGGTCAGCCACCACTGGAACTACTTAAAGAACTTATGAATATGGTGAGTTTTTAATCTTTATGAAAAGAAGTTCCATTATCTCCATCTCAAAAATGGCAACTAACCTTTTGTCTTTTATGTTGCTTTCCAGGCTGTAGAGGGTGACCACACTTCGGTTGGGATTTTGGGCATTAGTAATGTCCAGCCTCTCTTGCTTCTTATCCAGTGGCTTCCAGAACTAGAATCCCATGATCTGCAAATCTTCATCTCTGATTGGCTAAAAAGAATTTGTTGTCTTAATAGGCAGAGTCGGACTATTTGTGTCAATGCAAACATGGGAATTAGAATCATTGAAACACTTGACTCCCATTCTTCCCTCCATCGAACTTGTGCTGAGAACTTGATTGCAATCCATGGTTCCTTGGGCAGTCATTCAGTGAGCTCAGAAGAAATCCGTCGACTACTACAATTGCTGAGAGTGGATGAATCTGAATGTATTCACCCCTACATCACTCCTGTGACTCGAGCAATCCTGACAATGGCCCGAAAACTAAGTCTAGAGAGTGCACTGCAGTATTTTAATTTGTCACATAGTATGGCAGGAATTTCTGTGCCTCCCATACAGAAATGGCCAGGGTCTGCCTTTTCTTTTAATGCTTGGTTTTGCTTAGATCAGGATCAGTTATCTCTTGGCATTGCTAACAAAGGAGGAAAAAGAAAACAATTGTACAGGTACTGGTCCAAGTTATAGAATATAGATGAATACTGTCATAACAATATATGCTATGATTCTTAAACAGGAAAAAGTTTTTCCAAGCATCTAGTGTGTTTTTTTTATGGGGGGGGAGTAGTGAGGATGGGGATTCAATTTCCCATTTTTTTTTTTTTTTTTTTGAGACGGAGGCTCACTCTGTCACCCTGGGTAGAGTGCAGTGGTGTCATGGTAGCTCACTGCAAGCTCAAACTCCTGGGCTCAAGTGATCCTCCTGCCTCAGCCTCCTGAGTAGCTGGGACTACAGGCAGATGCTATAATGCCTGGCTAATTTTTTTCTATTTTTAGTAGAGATGTGGTCTCACTCTTGCTCAGGCTGGTCTTTAACTCCTGATCTCAAGTGATCCTCCTGCCTTGCCCTCCCAGAGTGCTAGGATTACACATGTGAGCCACTGTGCCAGGCCAAGCATCTAGTTTTTAAATGTACAAGAATTTATGTAAAATGTTTTCATCCTTAGTCTGCACACAGCTTAATTATAAGTGCCTTATTGCTTTCATAATAATAGGTGTATATCTCAAATATTTTGTTGGTTAAGTTCCGAGACTAGTTTGGAAACAAGTTTCCTTCTTAGAAGTAGTAGAAACATGGAGAAAAAAGGAATAATGAATTTGAAAATGAATAATGATCTCTGTTCCATTGAACATGCTGTATATTTATATGAAGGAACAGAAAACCTATGTGTATGTACATCCAGACTTTACTAGCTAATAATTTTTAATATGTCTTATGATTTTTAAGACCTCTATGCTCTCTGAATCTTACATGGAAGAATTTTGAAAATTTGAAAATTTATGGTTTTATTTTTGCTAGTGAAATTCCACTTATAAGGCTACCTTTTATAATTTACTAAACTCTTATGCCAAAAAAGGGTTTTAAAAATATCTTTGAAACAACACTGCATTGATGTGTGACAATAGAATGTAAACCATAGCATTGTTGATAAAGATGTTCATGATGGCTTTATGATTGTGTATGCTTCAGTGATGATGAAACTCAACAAGTGGCTTCAAGTGTTCTGATAATATATATTTTTGTTAGCTTTTTTACAGGAAGTGGCATGGGTTTTGAAGCTTTTATTACCCATTCAGGTATGTTGGTCGTGGCAGTGTGCACAAAACGAGAATATGCAACAGTTATGCTTCCTGACCACAGTTTCTGTGATTCCCTCTGGGTAAGGCTTTAGGGCATCACATTTAACTATTAATATGGTTAATACTATTTACCATCATCATCATCATAAAATCAGGAGTAATCATTTTTCTGCTAAAAAAATTAAAATGAACATTATGATTTCTTGGTTTTCTAGAAGCAAATTTGATTTTGAATTTCAATTTTAAATGAGATGATAGGTTGTTAAAAACAATACATTTCTATTGCTTTTCTAAAAATATATACTGCTTCTCATTAGATAAACTGATTCTAAATAATACAGCCTCGGAAACATAGAAAAGATACTATGTTACAGTCTGTGTAAATTTTCTAGAATAGGATTAAGTGCTTTTGTAGTACTGCAGAAAAAATCGTTATTCACTTTGAAAACATCATTTTAATCAGCATTTAACTACGCTTAATCTTAATGTTCAACTGTTCACACAAACTAGTTATAGAGTAATATTCTGAAAGCATTTTTCATTCCAAAGACATAATGTAATTTTAGTCTTTTAAATGTGTGTTTTACTTTACCAGCACAACATAACCATTGTTCACATGCCTGGAAAAAGGCCCTTTGGTCAGAGCCTTGTCTATATCTATGACAATGGACAACAGAAGGTTTCTGCACCTCTCAGATTTCCTGCCATGAATGAAGTAAGCATATCTGACCTACTCTTTAAAGATATGATTGAGAACTCCTGAAAATTTTCAGTTAATGTAGAAGGTTCTGTTTATTCTAAATATGTGCCCCAAAATTTTAAGGTGTGTTCTATATTCTAAGACACATTAAGTTACTATTCAGTTCTGTTAGCTTGTCATCATTAGGTGAAGTCAAACAATGAGAATAAAGGAAAACAATTCAAGGAAGAAACAAATGGAATTAAAGTCTTAGAAAAAGAGACTTAGGAAAGCCAAAGATATGAATACAGTAGACCAAGGTGTCATTTAATAAAGCTCTCCAAATATGTGAAATACTTAAGAGAATATTATGATGAACTCTTTTCCATCTCCATTAAAGTTGAAACAATGAAGAAACTTAAAACCTTTACATTGCAGTTAGGTATAAAATAGAATTTATTTACTGAGGTGGTTCTCAAAGAACACTAGTATAAAAGTTCTTTGAGAATTTTGGTATAATTTTGAGAGGGCCTTTTCTGAAGGTAATGGAATGGAATAGATTATTTATCAAGTGCTAGGATTCAAGTCATTTCTTCTCACTTTTCATCTCAATGACCGTTCCACGATAGCCTGTAATTAGTGTTAATACTCATGTGTAATTCTCTGTTTATAAATTTTAAGGGAGAAAATTAGTTCCCTTGATTTTAGGAAACAGTAAAGTTAAAAAGGGTTTTATAATATACACTCTTTAAAAATTCAAAATTTACAAAAGGATATAAAGTGGGTCATAATGTAAGTAATGCATCCAAATTCTATAGGCCAAACAAAGGTCACTTTGCTAATAATTTCTCATGTATACATACGCATGCACACATCATGATCCAGTAAAAATAAAACTTCCATTTTTATTTTCAATTTTTTTATTTTTGTAATTTTATATACTGTTTAATTTTAAATATGAGGATAGATATTTAATTAAAATTGTATAATTTTTTTTGTTTTTTAATTTTTAGCCTTTTACTTCATGTTGTATTGGTTCAGCTGGACAAAGAACCACCACTCCTCCACCATCCCAAATCCCAGATCCACCTTTTTCTTCTCCCATTACCCCTCATCGGACATCATTTGGTGGAATTCTTTCATCAGCCTCCTGGGGAGGAACAATTGAAAAATCAAAATTGATTACCAAATTGATATCAGCTGGAACCCAAGACAGTGAATGGGGATGTCCCACATCTCTGGAGGGTCAGCTAGGGTCTGTTATCATCTTCTATGAAGCACTACAGCCTTCTCAGGTGAAGGCATTATATTTAGCAGGTGAGCATGTACAGTCATAATGCTTAATTAAATTTAGAGTTTTTTCTGTTGTCTAAATGTATTCTGAAGACTATATTTGATCTGAAGAGTGTATTTGTTTTAATTGAAGCTGAAAGGGAAGAAAAAGCCCCACCACATACCATACTTTTTTTGGTAGGCATAAATAAAGCAAACCTTCAGAAAATACTTTAAAAGTCATCCATAATACTGCCTCTATTAGTCTGCTATGGCTGCCATAATAAAATACCACAGACCGGGGTAGCTTTAACAACAGCAGTTTATTTTCTCACAGTCTGGAAGCTAGAAGTTCAAGATCAGGGTACTATCAGGATTGATTTCTAGTGAGTTTCTGTTCCTGACTTACAGGTCGCTGCCTTCTTGCTGTGTCTTCACATGGTCTTTTCTCTGTGTGCACATGAACAGAGAAAGAGATCTCTGGTATCTCTTCTTTTCTTATAAGGGGCCCTATCAGATTAGGGCCCCATCCTTATGACTTCATTTAACCTTAATTACATCCTTAAAGTCCCTAGTTCCAAATATGATCACGTTGTGGGTTATGGCTTTAACATAAGAATTTTAGGGGAACACAGTTTGGTTCATAACACTGCCAGTACTTTTGACAGATTTTAATGAATTGAAACAAAATACAAGCCTATCTCCATAAGAAATTATATAACTGATTCCAAAATCATGAGTCTTATTCCAAAACTTACCATTTTTACAATTGATATATTAATATATGTGAAGAATCCACGAAGGCAGTAGAATTAGGAGACCTTGGAAAAGTTTACAACTGGTTTTTTTGTTATTGTTTTGGCTTTTTCTTTTTCTTTTGGCTATGATTTTAAACACACATACCAATGGTTATTATTGGATCCTAATTACTTTCAAAATTATATCTATATTCTAGCAGTATGTTCAGGAGTTAAGCCTTTAAGAGTCGTATACATTAACTCAGCAGAATAGCTTATTTGTCAAAATGTCTTTTAGATTGCACGGGACTTTTGAGATGAATGGGACTGTCCAGATTTTCAAAGTTTATATTAGAACCTTATCATTACTTTGAAACTCACCCAAATATTTGAAGGTGGTCTATAATCTAAATAAATTCCAAGTTGATAATAAGTCATTTAGTGTAGTTCTTACAGCTTTCTAGTTTAGATTTTGTTCTTACAATTTTTCCTACTCATTATTTTACTTTTAAATAATAATTGTTACATAGTTTTCATAAATAATTGTTTTTAGTGGCTACATAATATTTCCTTGGATTCATAATGTATAATTAGGTCATTTATAATTTTTAATATTGATATAAACTTCAAATTTTAAGTATAATATCCTTATAGTTTTATTTATTTTGATGTATTTAATGACAAATTCCCAAGGTAAGTATTTAAAGTGTGTGACTATTTTTATGGCTCTCAATATATGTTGCCTAATCAGTTTCCAGAAAGGATTAAAGCAATTCATGATGCCTACCAATAACACTTAAGTGTACCAGTTTCTTTACAGCCTCAGTAATATGGAATGGTCAGTACTGTTTTCTCCAATTAGTTGTAAAATGGAGCCTTGTTTTAATTTATATTTCTTTGATTTTTTAGTAGTTGAGAATTTTTTCTTACTCATTTGCTATTCTATTTCTGTGATGTCTAATGACGTTTTTGATTCAATTTTTGGCTCTTTTGTCTTATATATTTGAATTGGTTTATGTTAAACTAATCGATTTTGCTGTATTTCATAACAGTTTTTAATGCTATATAAAATTTCTTTTCTAGAGTGGAGCTTGATCTGCTCCCCAACTTTTACAGGTTTTCGATATAATTGGAGGTAATATAAAAACTAAAGTACATTTTAGCTAATGTTTTTTAACTGTGTTGTTTGAATAGCTTGAAACAGCTTAATTTTAAATTTTGTTCTGATAACACAGAACCAAAGAGACCATATATATTCAATGATGTGTGTATATGTGTATAAATAATTTTGCAGGTCCAAATTGTTTAAGCCCTTGGAAATATCAAGAGTCTGATATGGCTGACCTGCCTGGTAATGTCCTTCTTCACTATACAGCAAAGGTCAGAGTAAAGTCATGGACTGTCTATGTTGTTATAACTATGCTGTGAACTAGAGTTCCTTTTCTATTCCTTTTGCCTCTTCAGTGGGTAATTGAAAGGAGGGACTTGAATTGCCATTTTAAGAATTGTGAATTTTCAAAGGAAGGTGAGAAGTAGTAAAAATTAAGATGTACCTTCTCAGCTGGGGTTTAAATGTTACTAGCATTATGTCATCCCAGTAGTATGAATGGGAATAGTTGTAGTTGGAATTTGTACTAATGACTTCAGTAAATGAAACTGTCCTTGTATTCTCTGAGTTTACTGAGAGATAAAACAGAATTGTGCTCAGGCTTTTGTTTTTTACATGTGATATAGCAAAAAAAAAAAGGGGGGGGGGGGGGGAGAAATTAAAAAAAGAAAAAAGAGCCGGGCGTGGTGGCTCACGCCTGTAATCCTAGCACTCTGGGAGGCTGAGGCGGGTGGATCGTCCTGAGCTCAGGAGTTCGAGACCAGCTTGAGCAAGAGCGAGACCCCGTCTCTACCAAAAATAGAAAGAAATTAATTGGACAGCTAAAAATATATAGAGAAAAAAAAAATTAGCCGGGCATGGTGGCGCATGCCTGTAGTCCCAGCTACTCGGGAGGCTGAGGCAGTAGGATTGCTCAGCCCAGGAGTTTGAGGTTGCTGTGAGCTAGGCTGACGCCACGGCACTCGCCCCTGGCAAGAGAGTGAGACTCTGTCTCAAAAA
>RJWJ010035387.1:0-16676 GCA_004363605.1 Indri indri
GAGCTATGATGACACCACTGCATTCCAGCCTGGCAACAGAGCAAGACCCTGTCTCAAATAACTAATTAACTAAATAAATAAATAACGAAAAAGCAGAAAAGTGCTATGCATTTGCACTAGGCAATGGAGTCTGCACAGCAGGAGCACACACGTCCAGTGGGTGACCTAACATTAAATCCGTGGTAGCCCAGGCATGTTTGGCAGTTGCCGCCATGGAGGCCGGAGGATATGCCTTAGCTACTGGGTCAAGGCCAGGCCTTAATATTGCAGAGCTCTCTGGCGTCCATCATGTTTCTGGAATAATACTCCAGGTGTGGCCTTCTAATTCATTTACGAACAGGGCAAAAACCAGGGAGTGACTGGGAAATCCAGCGGGGGGAGGTGGCCGTGAAGGGAGGGAGCCCTAAGGTTTGCAAATGCACCTTTGGGTAGCGAGCGGGTCCCAGAGTACTGGGCCTGGGGGTGGCTCCCTGGTCAGGGCATTGAAGGGTGAGGCAACGAGGAGACAATGAGGGATCTGCACCCTACAGTATCATACAAGACCCCAAACTTTCTCAGTTTGTTTCAAAGAAAAGGAAGAACTTAATCGTAGGGGCTTGGTCCTAAGCACCAGATGCACAGTGAGCACAAGTGAATTCTGTCTTTAGCCACCTGTGGCCCTCTCTTGCTCATGTCTTAAGAAGGTATTCAGTGTTCTGACTGTCAGAACACAGAAGGAGATCACGGATGAAAATGATCTCTCCTGAGAAGTCCCCAAAATTGGCATTTACGCTGTGTGAGAACTAGGTAGGGGCTTCAGCAAATCCTTGGGGCATAACAGTCCAGTTACATAGTCGGTTTTTTCAGGTGAAGGCAATGAAGCATTGGGATTCCTCATGATGGGGAATACTACATATAAAATGCAGAATGCAGATCAATGGCAGTGAAATACTGGGTGTTAGAAGTGACAGCAGACAGGACAAGTGGTAGGGGTAGGCACTAAGGCAAATCCAGGTGTGAGAATTTTATTGATAGATTTTCAATCTTGGAATACTGCTATTCTTTCCCATTTGGGTTTTTAATGACTAAAATGGGAATATTGCATGAGCTGCAATGAAGACTAGAAGTTTTTTGTTGGCTTAACCTTGGATTGTTGGGTAGAGCCTCTCAAATCCTTCTGGTTTTAGAGGATATTGGGGAACCCTGAGGGGCAGCACAGCAGGACACATTTCTACCTTAAAGGGTTCTGCATCCCGTATCTATCCAACATCAGTAGAGATTTTTGTCCTTAGAGAAGAGAAAAATCTGTCTAAAGTTGACACAAATCTTTAGTTAGATGGGTGCAGTTTGGAGAGGCAGATGAACTCAGGGAATTTGGACAAAGCCATGAGGGGACACAGATAGGAATGGCAGGAATCTTGTAGAAGAGTCCTTTGGGGCACAGTGACTCTTGAGCCTAGGAGAAAGTTGTGCGTAGCTTTAAGAGGTCACATGAGAATATTAAAAGGTTCATATAGAAGCAAATCATGGGGCAAATTATTAAAACCCATCACCGGTGATGTTTGGTATCTCCAAGAAAGGAAAGAATGATGTTAGGAGTGGAATGTGCTGCCCAGTGTCAGTAAGATATTCGGCGGAGCACCCTTCAACTTGCAGAGAGTTCAGTGGCAGGTCAGAGCGCTGGGCATTACTTCCTTGGAGTGGTCATTAATTCCCTGGGGAGGATGGGACTGAGCTTTTCCCTCTCCCTGAGGCCGAGGCAAACCTGGACCTAGTGGGCTCTTTCCTCCCATTTTCAGAGAGTCCCAATCAGCAGGAGCCTATAGTTTTAGAGCTTCCTGATTTTTTTTGTTTCATTTTGTTTTAATTTAGTTTTTTGTTTCAGCATATTACGGGGTACAAATGTTTAGGTTACGTATATTGCCCTTGCCCCACCTGAGTCAGAGCTTCAAGCTCTGACTGTGCACACCACACCCATTAGCTGTATGTATACCCATCCCCTCCTCCCCTCCCATCTGCCCGACAACCGATGAATGTTACTACTATGTACACACTTAAGTGTTGGTCAGTTAGAGCTAACTGTTGATTAAACTTTTCAGGATTATAATACCATAAGCTTGTGTTCTTTATTTTTCTTTTTAAAAAATACTATCTTCGTAATGCTGGGCCAAGGTCTGGAGCTTGAATATGTTTGTTTTTTTTCCAATTAATATCATCTTTCCGTAATGTGTCATGGAGCTGAGGTCTCAGACCATTTACAAAGTTCGTGGCCAGGGAAGAAGCTGTTTGGGAAGTCAGTTCCAGCCCCAAACATTCTTTCTCTGTTGATGGTGACAGTTATCCAGTTTCAGCCCTGTGTGGTTTATGATTTTGAATGCATTATGAATCGATTTTATTGGGATGGTCCTGAGGGATGGTTCCTAGTAATTTTTCTCCTACTTCCCTCAGTTTCTGAAGGGAGTCAGGGGTAACCTGAGACCTCTAATAGTCCTCAGGGATGGTGATCCATTTGGCTTTTGCAAACTAAAGGGAGTTGTCTCCAAGCCCAATCAATGTGTGCATAAATTGATATGTCAGGGAATCTCAGAGAATATGTTCCCAGAACAATTTTAAATTGCTCAGTATTCCCTTCCCTTTCCTCCTGGAAGTCAGCAGAGTCCTTGGTGACAGTATGTAATTAAATGCTATCTCTTCTGTTGGTCTCACTCAGGAGCGAGTACTGGTCACATAGGGGGCTTCCCCTACAGGAGGGGGCACCCAGAGTGTGCCTGTTTCAGGAGTTGAGGGACCTGGTGTGAGGCGTGTAGAGGGCATACTGGGCAGGAAGGTACAGAGGAGAGCTGGGAGGGGGATATGGGAATATTCGGGGGCCCTCTAAAGGGCTTACTGGGTCGGAAATTTTATTTCTGAAGACATTAAGGCTCTCAATAGTTTGAGTAAAGTTTGAATTATTTAGCCAGTTTTCAACTTCTTCACACTAAGCAGAATAAATGGATTGTGCATCCGAGATTTTTGTTTCTTTTTGGTCTAGGGCTCTTCTAGGTGAACTAACATGGAGATAGTCAAGGAGACCCAGAGGGAGCATTGTAGCTTGACGGAGTTCTTGGTAAAGTTTTGCCAGGGAGAAAGAAAGCAAACAGTATTAGAGCCATAGTGGCAAAGCATGCTGTCAGCAAGAGGGTGAGAAGAGGCCACGCTGTGGTCTGAAAGTGTCCCCCAAAGTTACTGTGTTGGAAACTGAATCCCCAGTGCAACAGTGTGGAGAGGGGGGGCCTTTAGGAGGTGATTAGGCCATGAGGACTCTGCCCTCCTGAATGGATTAGTGCCATATTGCAGGGTGAGTTTCTTATGAAAGGGTGAGTTTGCCTGCCTTTACACACTCTCTCTTCCTCTCTCCCTCTCTCTGTGATGCAGCAAGAAGGCCTTACAAGATGCCAGCCCCTTGATCTTGGACTTCTCAGACTCCAGAACCATGAGCCAGTAAATTTTTGTTCATTATAAATTACCCAGTCTGTGGCATCTGCTTTGGCAGCACAACGCCTAGGATAGGAGGTCTCGACTGAGCGACAAGCGCACAGTTCCTTTCAACTTAGAACAGAGGAACTTGGGGCTCTATCCCAGCCTCTGTTCCTTACAGAAGTCAGCCTCTTCAAACAGAGGAGCCCAGGACTCTAATGCAGCCTCTGTTTGCCTGGGACTGTAACCCAGGCTCTAGAGTACACTCAGAATCTTAAGAATCAAAACCTATCATCAAACATTTATCCACTGCACTGGATTTTGGAGTCAGACTCACCACTGCATACCAAAACGAGCAAGTAGACTGGAGACAGAAGTCTCAGGGCATGCACTGAGAGGTCTGGCTGTCTTGTCTGCGAGTCCAATGGTGCTTCCAATCGAGATGCAAGTTGCAGCAGCCAAAACTGTCAAAAAGAACCAGAGTTAGACATAAAGCGGCAAGAAAAGATTGTATTGAGAAACGATTGCAACTGGAATAAAGAAACCTCAGTAGAGAATTGGGATAAATTCCAAATACAGTAAAGACAGCTAAGGTTTATACAGTCAAGCGATAGAAAGCAAGTCAGTGGATGGAAAATCTCTAAGCAGAGACATCAGGGCACAGGCGGGGGATTCTTGCTGAAGACAGCCCATGGGGATCAGATATCAAGGATCAGAGAGATTCTCTGTAAAGTGACTTGGCAGGATTCTTGCTAAAACTGGGCTATGCAGGTCTGGCGAAGATAGGGGCCTTGTAGAAAAGAGGCTTAGAGGAGCCTGACTGAAATTTGGTCACGGAGAGCATCTTGCTCAGTTGGAAAGCTAAGCCAAACAATGAAACACACAAACAAAAAACCAAATAAAATATTTGGAAATAAAAGGCTAATTTTTCCTTGTTTTAAAACAACACTCTCATCTATCCAGAAAATACCAAGGAACATACCGATAAATGCAGATTGGGAGCAGATTTGCTGGATAAATTAAAACACAGAAAACCAATAGTATTCCAATAGCAGTAGCCACTTAGAAAAGCAAAACCAGCAATAAAATATCTTACCTTTTTAATTTAAAAAATTAGATTTAAAAATAATTTTGAAAAAAGTTATAACACTATTGAAACACATAAAAGATAAACTGAGTGAGATAGACTATTTCATGAATGAGGGAATTTAATTCTGATGAAATTAGTCATCATAACAATAAAAACAACATTTACTGAACATTTCCCACATGCCAGGCACCTTTTCTAAGTACTTTACAAAAGGAGCAGTGGCAAGAAAGAGCGTGAGATCAGGAGAGGGTGTGTTATCATTATTGTTTTTAATAAGATGTTTCCAGTGTTAGAGGAAACAACAAGAAGAGAGGGAGGTTTAAGAAAAGAGCTAAATCAGAAGTTACAAAAACATGGGCAACAGTGGAACACAGTGCGTGCTCCAGCGGAGGTGGATGTAACCTTTCGGGAACGAAGCAGGTGGGACCCGCAGACCAGCAGCGTCGGCACTGAATCAGAGTCACCGGGGATGGGGTCCAGGAATCGGCTTTGTGACAACATCCCAGGGGACTGCTATGCACGTTAAGGTTTTAGAAGTGTCAGGCATGATTAGAGTCTTCACAAAGAGGCACAGGAGCCCTTTTCAGACAAAATTTTAAAATCCACAATTAAAGTCGAATCTGAGTAAGGAATAGAGCACAAAGGAAGGTAGATAGGTATCGGATAAAACAACCTTCTTTTGAAGACTTTCGCGAAGGGAGATAAATGTGAAATCATGGTTTTCTTTTCATATAATGTAAACTATTACCAGCTCTACTGACTGTATTTTATAATTCCAATTTGCATATTGAATATTTTTATATTTAAATGTATTAAGTATTTATTTACATATCTGCAACCTGATAAGAAAAGATTACCTTTCTTAGAAAGCAAACATCTCAAAATATTTCTGCAAGCCATATTGTGGAGCAGAATATTAAAACTTTAGATGACTAAAATTATCGTAAATGAGAAGTGACATTATTAAAGTACACTACGTACATCACGTATAATAAAATACACATGTAACATACAAATGAAATAATTATTACCTTTTGACCAGTTTTCCCACCGGATTCGACTCTCTATGCAATAACAATTCAGTCTCAGAAGGCAGCACAGGATGAATAAGATTAAGTCACTTATCAGCCTTTATGTAGTTTCTCACTCTTTACTGTCCTTTACATCTTTCTGGACCTTTCTCTGTCATGTCTTTTCTGGAGGCCATGTTCCTCCTGAGGTGCTCACTATTCTGGAGTGATCTATTTGTTAAGTTAGCAATGGAATTGATTGAAAAGGGAGCCGCGCATGGCTATGAAAGAAGCACATATTCACAGCAAGATCTTTTACTTCTAACATAGGGTATGGCTGGGCCAGAAATTGTAGAAACAAAAAATTATACTATTTTTTTCTTCCAAAGTTTTAGAAAAGTCCCAAATTTTTTAATTTGACTCATAATTTTTGTATGATAGCAAAATTGAATCTAGTGAAAGAGCTATGGAAGTTACTGTAATTTCAAAATTAGGAATTCTTCATTTCTGGTTTTTCCTTCCTCCAAATGATGTCTCACTACTGGGAGTCATAAGTCATCTCACTGCATCATAGAATGCCATCTGGTCTATGGTCACCTTGTAGTTTTACACCAACGTACAATGATGGCCTCTGGTGCTTGCTTGTAGGCACCTAGCCCAGGTGTACTACTACTCATTGCAGTAGCTGGTCCTTCCCCATTTGAGCATCTACTGAGATGGACATGTCTTCGAATTCCATCTCACACAGTCCTTGCTGTTATCTACATCTTCTCATCAGGGCCACATTTGGGTATCAGCTTTGTCCCTCAACTAATTTCCATGATCTTCTCAGCAGCATGGTTGCTCAACCACATTATTCTAAGGGTCAAGGAAATTTAGGTCATCTTTAAGGCACTATCTTCTTTAAAGAGCTTTGCTGCTTTGAGATGTAATTATCTGAGTTGACATACTTATCTCTACTCTGTTTTCACAAAAGGTATTATCTACCCCAAATTCTGACCAGTTGTGTGGCAGGAACAGGCCTCATTAAGCAAGCAGACAGCACTCTTCCTCATCTCTGCTAAGAAAAGCTTCCAGTCTTCTAACCAACCAGGGAAGGGCAGGCGTCTGGTTTCATCTGTTTCTTTACTGCTGTTTGTTGAATAAAAAACTTATACTCTGATTCCTTTGAGGGTGTAGCATTTTGAAACAGAGAAATTATTTTTCACTTTCAAATTTATGATAAATACATGTTTTATTCCTTAATCAAAAAGCAAATTCCCAGAGATTGACACAAACAAAAAAAAATTCTAGCTTGATGCCTTTTTAAACAAAAAAGACAGATATTATTATATACAGGCAAAGTGAGTAGCAAAATTAATTCCTCCAAAGAAAATTTCAGGCAAAAATTATTAAAATAAATTAAGTGAGATATTTTACATAATTATAGGCATAAAGTTTAACAAAAACAATAATTGGGTTTCAAAATAGAGGAAAGAAAACCTCATACAATTATAATAAGAAACTGAAATTATACCATTAAAATGAGAAACTGATGCATATATATCTCTCTCAGAAATTAAAATATAGACTAAAATATACAGGCCAGGTGTAGTGGCTGACGCCTGTAATCCTAGCACTCTGGGAGCCTGAGGTAGGAGGATCACTTGAGCTCAGGAGTTCAAGACCAGCCTGAGCAAGAGTGAGACCCCATCTCTACTAAAAATAGAAAAAATTAGCCGAGTGTGGTGGCCTACGCCTATAGTCCCAGCTACTCAGGAGACTGAGGCAAGAGGATCACTTGAGCCCAGGAGTTTGAGGTTGCCATGAGCTAGCCTGATGCCACAGCACTCTAGCCTGGGCAACAGAATGGGACTCTGTTTCAAAAAAATAAAAAAAACATAAATTAATTAGTTAATTGATTTAATTTAATATACAATAATAGAGGATTAGAGAAAGATATTTAAGAAAATTTGTGAAAACACAACTTGGAGCAATGAAAACGTAGACATAAATTTTGCTAGAAAGTCAAATCATACATCGACTTTATCAGACCCAACACAAATCCCACTTTAGCCAATATTTCGTAATGTGTGTTTGGACATTAACATTGAAATAGAATTCATTAATAATAAACTATCTATACAAGTTTCAAAATAATTTATCCTCATTATAATATAAAGGTATTACAGAAAGTATTTTATAGGAAAAAAGGATATTTCATAACTAGAAGATTGAATAGTCAGACACTTATATCTGTTTATAATGAGAAGTTTGGATGTAAGAGAAGCAAAAAGACCATATTTCATTTTGTACAAAAATTAGAAAGAATTGAAAGAAAACATAAAATTTAAATTAGATGTGAAAATAAGAATGAGTTCATTATGTAAGAATAAGCCACTCATTTTTGTGTATGACAAGTGTAAAGGTAAATAACATTAAATTAAATAGGGACAAGAAGTCAGGACAAATTACATTTTACAAATTACAAGTTACATTTAAAGGAAAGAAAAAGAGATATTCTAACAAATGACCTACCTGGTCCTTATTTAAACTGTGGTATTAAAATAAACTTCTACATCAAAAGATGAGATGAGGTAGTAACTAAATACTACAGAAAATATGTTTGTTTATGTTTTGTACCCATATAGACAGATACATTTGATCTTGCAGATGACATTTTTAAATGTGGTAAGAAAGAAGAGAGATAGTAAATAATTTAATAGTAAACCTTAGTGGACCACAGCACAATAACCCTGAAGAACAGCAAGCAACTCCAAGATAAATAAACACATTTAATATGCAATTTTCAGAACATAGAGTTTTCTTCACTCAGCTTCAACAACTATAAAAATATATAGATTGGAAACAACATAATTTTCATTTAAGTTATTAATGAAATCCCTGCATTCATGTGATGTTAATTTGATAATATTAGTTATGAATATCTTACAAAGACTGTAAAACTGATTTTGTTTCTGTGTTAACTGCACAACTGCACTGAAACCTTTTCAGCCAAACATGCAGCTGGGAAATGTGACAATAAATAACTTAGTTTTCTTGGACAGAATTTTAAAAGAATGTTAATTTGACTTCATTTACTTTGGAGGACTGCTCTACATGCATACATATTTAGAATTATTGTGTCTTCTTGATAGAGTTTCTTATGCTTGAAATTTGCATGGTATATATTTTTCAATCATTTAATTTCAACTTATGTCCTTATATTTTAAGTACCTCTCTTTTATTTTAAATAGCATTACTTGAGACTTGCTTTTTTTTCTTGTAATCCAAGATGACAATATCTGTCTTTTAATTGGAGCCTTTAATCCAGTTGCATTTAATATAATTATGCCTGTGGTTCAATTTCACTCTACCATCTTGCAATTTGTTTTCAATTTGTTCTACCTTGTATTTTCTCCTCCTCCCCTGCCTTGTTCTGGCTAATCAAGTGCTTTTTTTCTTTCAGCATTCCTTTTTTATATTCTCTTTTATCATTAACTATACCTGCATTTTTTAAAGTAAGTGCTATAGAAATTGCAATCCACATCTTTAAATTATCACAATCTGCCTTGAATTAATAGTATATAACTCTATCTATAGTGCAAAATACTTACAATATTATAATACCATTCACATCCCATCCCATTCTTTGTGCTACTATTCTTGCATAGTTTACTTCCAAATATTTTACAAACCTTATAATACATGTTTATAATTTTTGCCTAAAAATGTCAATTGTCACCTTCTATTAAAGAATGATATATGAATGAGATAAATAAATTAAAATGATTTAATTTCTAGCAAAAGTGATGATACAAACAATATATCAGAATCTATGTAATATATTAAAAGCATTGATCAGAGGAAATTTGATTACACTATGTATAATACATAAGTAATAATTACACAATGCATATAAATGAATTATGTATCCAGCCCAAAAACCTAAATAAAGAACAACAAAGTAAACCAAAGAAGGCACAAGAAAGGATATAATTTTAAAAAATTAAAATGATAGATAATAAAAAAACCAGAAGACCTACTGAATAAATAAAAATACTGGTTGTGAAAAATGTTAGAAAATATACAAACCATGAACTAACTTGCTTCATTTCTTAAAAAAACCAATAAAGCACAAAAACAAACAAAAACCAAGAATTAAACAAGGTAAAATAACCATTTATATGGAAGAAAATATTTTTAAAACCTTAAAAAGCTATTGTGAGACTTCTATGCATATACACTTGAACATCATAATGAGATTGATGATTTCCTATAATGAAATGCAGACTAAGACAATTAAATCCATTATAGACAGAAAGCCTAAACAGCTAGTTTCTATGAATGACATGGAAAATTTTACTAAGGAACTACAGATGATTCCACAGGGAATTTCTCCCAAATCTCCAAAGACCAAATAGTACTGATGCTTTAAAACGGGGTTATGAACTATCGCCAGTGGGCCAAATCCAGCCTATCACCTCACTTGTAAGTCAAGTTCTCCTGGAATAAGCCAAGCACATTTATTTAGATATTGTCTATGGCTGATTTTTTTTGCTATAATGACAGAGTTCAGTGGTTGCAAAACAGAGAGAGAATTTCTAACAAAATGTAATAATGACATACAAAGAGAGAGAGAGAGAGAGAGAGAGAGAGAGAGAGAGAGAGGCTTGAGTACTGGCTCTAAAAAGTTATGTTCATGTCCTAACCCCTAAGTCCTGTGAATTCAACCTTTTTAGAAATAGATGTTTAGCAGATGTAACTAAGCTAAGGATAAGCCCTAAATCCAATGACATACATCTTTAGAAAAGGCAGATTTGAGACACAGAAACACACAGAAAAAAAAGCCACATTCAAGAGAGGCACTCATTTGGGGGCAGACACCAGCCCAGGAATGCCAAGGATGGACAGCAGCTATCAGAGGCATAGGATGGATTCACCCTAAGAGTCTCCAGGGGAACCAACCCTCCAAGAACTTGATTTTGGACCTCTAGCCTCCAGAACTGTGAGTGAATAAAATTCTGTCATTTTTAAGCCACCCAGTTTGTGGTAATTTGTTAGGGCAGCTCAGGAAACTAACACAAATTTTGGTACTGGGAAGTGGGGTGCTGCTGTAACAAAATCTTGAAGATGGAGAAATAGCTTTGGAATTGGGTAATGGGTAGAAACTGGAGGAATTTTCTAGGCGCATGATAGAAAAAGCCTAGACTGCCCTGAAGACCTGGCTGGTAGGAATATGAACATTAAAAGTGACTACGATGGATGCTCAAAAGGCAGGAAGGAGCGCACTAGAGAAAGCTGTTTCCTTAGGGAGACGTGCACCGCCAGGAACACACTGCTGGTAGAGACAGGACACTCAAGGTGCTGATAGGGAATGAAGGGCATCTTATTGGAACCCCAGGAAAGGCAATCCTTGTTTTTATTATTTCCCCTCTTGTGCTTTCCTTTGGTTTAAAGAGACGACAACTTGCTGAATTGTGTGCTGTTGTGTGGAAAGCAAAACCTGTCTGTGATGAGCTCATATATTTAGTTGAGGAGATTTTTAAATAAAATGTTGACAATGCAGCCTAGTTTCTCCCTTACGCTTATAGTAAAATATTGAGCGGGAGAGAAAGATGGAGAAAGGATATGTTAAGCAGAAAGGAACTGAGACTTGATGATTTTAGAGATTCTCAGCCTATACTGATTGCAAAAGATGCCACAATTGAGAAATCCACTGTTTGGAAAGTAAACTCAGGAGATAGGCCAAGGCTGAGGCTGGGCCAACTTCTGCTGAAGAGACAGGCGTGTGAGTCACAAATCCAGTTAATAACCTCAGCAGAAGACAGGAAGAGAGATGGGTTATGCGGAAAGGGTGTGTGGATCCCCTTGAGATACACAGGAGACCCACAGGGTTCTGACACGCTATACCACTGAGAACACTGCCAGCCTGAACAAAAAGGACAGACAGGATGAAATACAAGAAGGCTGTTCAACTTCTAGATTTTATAGGCAGATAATGGACTGACAGAGTTACTAGGATGCAAACATGTGCTTCTTACCAAGACAAAGAGAATAATTCTGAGGGGAGAACTGCAGATGACAGGCAGAGGCCAGAGAGCTAGGCCCAGAGGCTGGGGCCAAGGCATCCTCCTTGGGCCCAGAGCGCAGAGCACTGAGTCACAGAAACTTATTCTCAGCCCTCAAATTTGAATGAAGTTTGCCCTTCTTGGTTTCAAACTTGCTTGGGGCTAGTGATTATTATTTTTATTTCTTTAATGTCCTCCCTTTTGGAATGGGAACATCTATCCAGGGCCTGTTGTAAAAAGCAGATAACTTGTTTTCTAGTCTCAGAGACCCACAGATGGAGTGGAATTTTATCCCAAAATGGGTCATACATAGGATCTCACTGATACCTGATCTAGGTGACTTCGAAGATGAGATTCGGAACTTTTTTGAACTGATGATAGTTAAATGAGGTACTGGACTTAGAGTTAGTGCTTAATGGGTTTAGACATTTGTTGATTCTGAGATGGGTGCATGAATTTTGCATATGGTGCAGACATGAATTTTGAGGGGCCAAATGGCAGACTGTAGTGTGTTGAATTGTGGCTCCAAAAACATGTCCAACTCCTAAGAACTGGTACCTATTAATGTGACCTTATTTGGATTTTCACAGTTGTAACTAATTTAAAGACCTTGAGATGGGATCATCCTATATTTAGGGTGGGCCCTAAATCCCATGACATACATTCTTACAAGAAATAGTTTGAGACACAAAGACACACAGAAGAAAATATCATGTGAAGATGGTGGCAGAGATTGAAGGGCAGCCAAAAGCCAAGGAATGCCAAAAATTGACAGAAGCTAGGAGGAAGGTATGAAATATATTCTCACTCAGAGCCTCCAGAAGGAATCAAGCCAGCCAACACCTTGAGTTTTTACTGCTGGCCTCCAGAACTGTGAAAGAATAAATTTCTGTTGTTTTAAGCCACTAAATTTGCGATAATTTGTTATCTCAGCACCAGGAAACAAAAATAATATGTACAAAGATGCATAAATATATCTATAAACGTGTATGGGTGAAGAATATAGAAAAATTTTTATACTTTTTCGCAATGTTTTATGGGTTTGAACTTATGTCAAAATAAAAACTTGAAATATAAAAACATATTTAAGAAGTCAATTGATATTTAAAGAAAATTATGATGGGCAAAGATAATCTCATACTTACACATGGATTTCCAATTTCCAGCCATTTACATGATAGTTGGTGACACATTCTCCCAATTTTTATTCAGCTAAAACTTTCTTCATCTTATTTGCTTTCATTTTCTAAGATATTTTAAGTGGAGATAAAATTGGAGGTTTAGAGTATTTTTTCAATACTTCCAAGATGCCATTCCATTGTATTCTGGCTACAATTGTTTATTAAAAGAATACAAATAATATTACTATTGTTTCTCTTCAGTATGCAATGTGTTGTTTTTTGGGGTTTTTTTTCCTGGCTTTTTTAAAAAGATTTTTCTCTTTATCTTTGGTTTTTATCAATTTGATCTGCCAAAGTAAGTATTTCATTTTTATTTATCATGATTGAGGTTCTTTAGGATTCTTGGATCTGTGGATTTTTGTTTTTCATTATAGTTGTAAAAATGATGTCTACTAATTTTTAAGTATTTTATTCTGCCCCATTCCTTCTTCTATCTTTTGAGTATCCAGTTACACCGGTTAGGCTGCCTAGTATTATCTCGAAGGTCACGGACTCTGCTTATTTTGTCAATTCTATGTTTTCCCTGTGAGCTTCAAGTTGGATATATTCAATTGACTTAATCTGTCTTTAAAGTCAATGATCCTTTTTCTTGCAGTGTTAAGCCCATTTCAATATTTTTATTTCACTTTTTCTTTTCTTATTTGCATTTGGCTCTTTTTAGAGTTCCCACTTAACTGATAAAATTCTACATCTCTTCACCTATTCTTTCCTGTATTTTTAAAAAACATTTTAATAGCTATTTTAAAATCGTTTAATGTTAATCTTAACATCTGGGCACCTTGGGTTGCTTCCATTGGCTCCTTTCTCTCTTGGTCACAGTTTGAATTTTCTTGTTTCTTCCTACATATTTTAAGTTTGTATTTCATTCCATATATTGTTTTTAAAAGGACATTGAAGAATGAAATATATTTTTAAATTTTTACTTTTGTTTTCCCAGAAAGCACAAGCCCTGTCTTATAACTGGCAGTTATATACAATGAAGGGCTGATCATTTTGATTCCTCTAAGGTTTATTTGAGCTGAGACTGGGACACATATTTATTTGGATTGAGTTCACATCAGGTTAATCTCTGAATTCTGTGCCACCATCACCAAAGGGCTGAACTTTTCACCTTGTAAGGTCTGAGCTAAGAGAAAGTTGTTCTAGTTTTAGATAGTTTTTCTTCACTTTGGATTCAATTTTGTCATGAGCTCAGAACCCAAGCACACTGGGAATGCACAGCATCACATAAATCTTCTTTGATTTATGCTTCTTCTCTATTTCTGCTCCCCTGGTTACTGCATGATGAGAAGGTGACAGAGAATTATTGAGGTTTATCTACTTACTCTTCCATTTGTGGCTTTCCAGATGCTAACCCATTCCATTAGGTGATACTGTCACTCAAAGCTTCATTTGTTTCTCTTCAATGCTGAAAAATAATTTTCAGTCTCCAGTCAGTGCACAGAGGCCCACATTTCTGCCTATTCAATACATGGAAATTTCCATGGCCCTCTGTTCACATGTGGAGCATGGGTACCACACTGAATTTAACCAGCCAAGCCTATTTTGCACCCATCGCTCTTCATAGCCACATAGAAAAATATGATTTCGTTTTATCCATTAACTTTTTTCTTCCTTTTTGTTGGAAGTAAAGATCATTAATATCCTTCTACATTCTAGCTAGAGGCAGAAATCTTATCCCCAATTTGTATTTCATGAAATAAAAATGTCATTAACATTATAAAATAATAAATATTATATCTTTAAACAATTTTCTATGGAGATTTATTTTACTTCTATATAGATAAGGTGTTAAAATTCTTTTTCATCATTGTTGCAGTTTATGAAATCTGTCTCTTAAAGGGTTGATATTAAATTAATTGACAGAACTGATGTCATTATCCATATTTTTCAGGTATATTACTAATTTTTAATAAATATCAGTAATAATGAAATAAATATTTGTAATATTTAATGAGACTTCTAAAAGTGCTGTAAACCTATATTACAAACCAATCATAACTATCGTTCCTATTTTATAGGAGCAATGACATTGGTCAAAGAAATTTTTTTTCTACAAAAAAATTTTTAAGAAATATGCATACTGGTAATCTCTTTGTATCCATCCCTAGCAGTTACGTTAAAATAGCAGTTCCTGTATGACTTTTATATTCCTTAAGCAACTTACATATGCTAACATTTAAACTTCATTTGTCACATAGAATAATTTTATTGATTTGTAATAAAAATTTGTTAGACCATAGTCTGTGACAAAGCTTATTTTTGAAATGTTCTTACATCTCATTGATTCTTCTTAAGACAATATCATTGCTCAATTGGACAGAAGATATTATTTCATTTAGATTTTTTACTTATTGTACTAATAACCCCTTTACACATAGTAAACTTAGTTTTCCTCCAACATTCCATGACTTATGAGCTTTATTGCTTATTCTGTTTTTTACATCAAGTTGATGCCTTTTTCCTTCTGAACAGAAGGCTTTTAAATGTTCCAAAGAAAATCTTCCACGACTGTCCTCTGCACATCAAAAGTAAGGCGTCCCTTTTGCATGTTTATCAGCACGTGTTGGCAAAATGTGCACTTAAGCTTGACAGCTTGCTTACTTCCTTGCAAGAATGCTTTGGAAGAGTAAGAACTGTGCACAAGGATATAAAAATAATTTCAATCATTCAACTGAATGTCAATGCTTAACCTTTTTATACACAGGAGATGTTTTAAAAATATATTTGTACATAAATGCAGACTAATCACAAATAAGACAACAAAAGTTGAAGATAAATATAGGCGCATTGAGTTGGTGGCTCAAATACTATTAGTTATTGATATAATTTCCCAAAATAGTAAATTCTTGGAAATGTTCCAAGTGAAAATATATTTCCCTGAAATGACAATAATTGTATATCTGGACAATTCAGTGTGTAATAAATACTTCAAAATATTATTTATTGATAACTAAAATGGATAGCCTAGGTTCAGGAAATCAGTTATTTAACCAAATGAATATTCTATATGACATTATATTGTCGTGTGGGATGCATGACAGTTCATGAGCAACTTTCTCCAGTATCATGGGAAACTTAGAAGCCCACATCCATACCCTCTAATGCATTTGCACCTGTCAGCCATTGGGACAATAAAGAGTAAAGCAATGTTCCAAATTCTATTCTAGGGACAATAGGACCACTAGGAGAATTGCTAGCCTAAATAATTTCATAAAAATAAAAATCACAAAAGCCAAATTTTTCAATGTAAAAAAAAAAAGGAACTAGAAATTATTAACTAAGGGACATAACAGTAGGTATACTCTAAGACTAATATGATGTTGAGGAAAACCAGTTCATTTTCTCAGCTGTGCTGCTACTACAGCCACGTGAAAAATCTAGAAAAATATAACGTTAAAACTACATATCTGAGTTCAAAAATAGGAAAAATTTATCCTCAAATCCTGGAAAGGAAGGAGGAACTTAAATCCAGGAAAATAAGATGCAGATTCCTCTACAGCCACCCCCGCCACACACACACACACACACACACACACACACACACACACAGTCATTGTCTTGGGTGTGTAGGGGACATTGGATATTTATTAGAAAAGAAGATGGACAAAGAGGAGGATGGCATATTTTCACTGATAGTGATGCCCAAAATTAAAGACAATTTTCTCATACTAAACCTTGAGAAGCATGAGAAACAAGCTTATCAACAGCTAGACACACTACAGTGAATTTTCCTAGCATTAAATGTTAAGAATTGTTTAATATCATCTGGGAGATAATAAATATTCACAAAATAATAAGAATAATATATTTATAGCAAACTCTCAACAGATGCCAGTAAGTGGCGTTCTTATGTGTTAAATTTGCTGGAGAAAAATAGTGATAAAGCTAAAAATCTATATCCAAATGA
>RJWJ010035388.1:0-16660 GCA_004363605.1 Indri indri
CAACTCCAGCATTCAGGTTTTCCAGAACCAAGGTGACACATGGGCGTTGGGAGATGGGAACATCTCTTTGAGTCATAAAAGAGAAAGTATGTTGAGTATTAGCACGGGAGAGATACCAACACAAAGGAATGCAACAAGCAAAGTAATTTTCCAAGCACCATTGAAACTGGGGAAGAGACAAATCCTGGAAAGTTCCTGGATGTAAGCAGCGACAAATGGAAGCTAATTTTACAAGCCCTGCTGTTATTCACGGAAGCGGTTTACAACGGCCTGTGCATTCTTTATTCTTTGCACTGCCGCTGTTGGGCTCCAAACCCTCCAGAGTCCACCCACTCCCTGTACGGCACACCTCCCCCCGTCCTCCCAGCACACCTGCAGCAGCCCGTCAGGCCTCAGCTACATCCCCACGGCGTCCTCCTGGCTGCTTGCCTGCCTCCGCTCTTCCGTCCTCCAGCCCACTCTCTGCAGCCAGCGGGATCTTTTTAATCCATATTTATAACCATGTCATTCTTCTGCTTAAAACACTTCGAAGGATGCCCACTGCCTCAAGATAAAGCTCATTTCCCTTAGCGGAGCAGGGGCACCTGTTCGGTTATCCAGACTGTGTACTGCACAAGTTTAGAGGTGCTCCTAGGCATGTCTGTACTCCAAACCCCTGAATGTAACACTAAGAAACCTTCAAGGTCCTTGGGTCCCCAAATCTCTCTGGCCTTACCTGTCACTATCTTTGACAGGCACTTTCTGTCTAGACGCTCAGAATCCCCAATCCTTGTGGCTGTGTTCCTTCTGCCGGGAACTCCTCCCACCTCCCTTCTGCGCCCAGGTAGTTCCCATTCGCCCTTCGCAGCTCAGTATGGCATCGTGTCCTCTGGGAGGTGGCCCTGGCCTCACCCATGCTCCTCAGCACCTGTGCTGCTGCTGTTGCTCTAGCATCCACGCCAGAGCACAGATCACTGCGTTTCCATTGTCCCGTGAGCTCCCTGAGGACACGAGGTGAGGCTCCCACTGTCCTGGCAGAGGGGTGGGGCTGGAAGCAGAGGCACAGATGGCTCCACCTCAGGCAGAAGGGAGGCCATGAGGGAAACGCTGAGGGGAGCCAGAGGGAAACTGAGGCCAGGACCAGAGCCCTGAGGCAGACAGACCTAAGAGCCAGGTCGGCCTGGGAAAACTGAACGATGGCGGATCACTGTTGAGAACATGCACCGTGCCTGTCCCCTCGCTCTCCAGCTCTGCGTCTCTCATCTCAGCCAGGCCCTTCCCAGGCCACAGTCACCATGCCCTGCTCACCCCAGGGCCCAGCAGACAACAAGACATGGGCCACTTCCGCCTGGGACAAGTGCCTGGGAGGGGCCTGGGTGGCAGGCCTGACACAAACAGCACCACCGGCCCATGGGAAGTGGCGACGGCCTAGGGTCTGACCCAGCAGATCTTCATAAAGAAATATGCATGGGGCCAAAAGAACCGAGGCTAAGAGCGCACTTCCGTCCCCTGAAAGTCAGGCGCAGAGCCCCCGCTCAGCCGGGGACACAGTATCCTCTCCTAAGACGGTAGGGCGCTTGGCCCATGGGCACCACAATGACAGTCTCAAAGCGAGCTTCCTCGTTCACCTACGAGCGACGATGAGACTGCATAACCACGGAGAGGAGCGTGCACAGACAGCCGCCGGAGCCTCCCGTTCTGCAAGAAAGATTAAAATCCTCCAGATGGGTCTTTGCTATAAAAGGTCAGATAATTGGATTCTCTCTAAAGGGAGAACTCTTCCCTCTGTGTCCACACAGCAAATACTCACTTGACAGCTCAGGCCAGGAAGGCCGTGCGGGGTGGGCCGTGACAACCAGGGGCAGCGCAGGGGTGCAGGCGGGGGACTGAGCCACAGAGAACTGGCCGGGGACCGTGTGACGACCTCATGCTTGACAAAGCCAGGCTCTTGGTTTTCTGGTTTTTTAAAAATAAAATAGCTGAGTTAAAAGCTTTTTGTTCTACACTGGGTTTCTAAATCCTGGGCTTGTTTTTTTTCTGGAAATGAGAAACAGACCACAACGGAGGCATTTTGTGATGCATATTGAACGCAGACAGACCCAGAGAAAACACACGAAGGCAGAGTGGCACAG
Source organism: Indri indri (assembly GCA_004363605.1). Lineage (NCBI taxonomy): Eukaryota > Metazoa > Chordata > Mammalia > Primates > Indriidae > Indri > Indri indri. The sequence goes on from RJWJ010035388.1 coordinate 2,112, forward strand.
GCCTGCACCAGCGTCCCGATGCATCGGCCATGCAGGACTCCGTTAGGAAGACGCGGGGACTTGCCCACTCTCTCTCCAGTGAGGGGAAACGGCGGCTCTGCCTGATCTTGTCCCGAACGGGGTCCTTGTTACACGCTCCCTCCCTCCCCACCCGTCCTTTCTGAGTGAATCCACCGGTTCTTCCCTCTTGGTGTTTGATTACTCACCAACTGGAGAGGGAGAAACTTGATATTTAAACACGCCACGAGTCAGTAGACGAACAGACTGGTGCAAGGGATGTGGAGTGAGAAACTCCCAGGTTCAAGTGCCTTTGCCATTTACTGCTGGGCAGGTGACCTGACCTCTCTAGGCTCAATTCTCTTATCTATGAAATGGGAACAAGGATGTAGGAATTAAATGAGATGATGCCGCACAGGAACTTGAAGAGTGTCCGAATAAGCCTCTATCATGACAGTTTATGAACTATATGTGCTAAGTGGTCACTTACCCCAAGGACTCAGTTTCCTGGGCTGTAATGGGTCTTGAGAGCATCTGGTTCACCGCTCCCTCTTGTGGAAGAGACTGACCTTGGGGAGCAGGGCAGCTCTCTAGGACCCGGCAGCAGGGCAGTGGCAGCTAATTCTTACTGAGCACCTACTATGCGCCAAGCCCCACACTCGGCGTCTCGCCTGCAGCTGGGTCCTCCACAGCCTGGCCCTGGATTGCCTTGGGCCCGGCTTCCTTCCGCCGCTGGCCCAGCTGGCTCTACTTGGCTCCTGCCTGCCAGGCAGCCCCAAACCATCTCCCCCAGAGGGGCTTTGGCAGATCATCTTCTTTGTTGCCCCCCAGGGTTCGATGCGAGCCATGTGGGCTCTGAGGGGGGCCCAGACACCCTTCCTGCTGTGCACACCCAAGTGCTGTCCTCAGGGCTCCCCTGCGACAGAGGCTGCGATGCCCCGACAGCCACAGCCAACCCCACAAAGCAAGTCATGGCTCCAAGCACAGGGTCCTGGTCCGCTGTCAACCCTTTCTGCAAGAGCTGGGTGCCCACAGAGCACCCTCAGCAGGAAGCAGGGAGGCCCCCCAGCACCCTGCACAGGCTGCGCTGTGCAGCCCTCAGCTGGTCCTTCGTCCTGGGGAGGATGAACCAGGAGAGACGCCTTTCAAAGGCTGGAAATTCCTCCTCTTCTTCCTCCTCCCTCTCTCTCTCTCTCTCAGCTAACAAGATAGAAAGGAGAAAACTCAAAAAGAAATGTTTTAAGAATAATGACTTTTTTGTTGTTACTGTTTAAAAAAATCATGCTCATTAAAAACAAATTCAGTGACAGATACCAGAGGCCGGAAGTGTGTTGGGGGTAGGTAAAGAGAGGTGGGTGAGTGGTGTAAACACACAGCTGGACAGAAGGAATAAGTTCTAACGTCCGACAGGACAGCAGGGTGACTATAGTTGACAACAACATTGTACATTTCAAAATAGCTGGAAGAGAGCTCCTGAAATATTCCCAACGTGTAGAAATGATAAATACGCGAGGTGACGGATGCCCTAAACACTCTGCCTTCATCATTACACGTTCCATGTGTATAATAAAGTATCACATGTACCCCATAAAGAGGTACACATGTTATGAATCAATTTTTTAAAAAATTCAAGCAATTTAAAAAGAACCAAAACATCTTCAAAGTTAAGGAGGGAAAAGAGTATAAAAATAGTAAAAACTTGAGGTTATTCTATTTTGATATGGGATCAGAGCCAGAGAGGCGGCAGGGAAGGCTGCGGGGTTTGCCTATTGAAGGCCTTGTCTGCTGGTGGGGCTGCTGCGGTCCACAGCGTGACCAGCTACGCCCCGGGTTTCCTGCCGTCCGGCCTCTTCTGTCTGCTCGACAGCTCGTGTCCATTTGTCAAAGCTCCAAGTTACATGAACATATATCCCAGACAGGGAGACAATCGGTGATCTAAACGGTGGTTCCCGGCCTTTAGCATTTCAGGAAGCAGTCCTTTTAATTTTGAGTTAATTCAGGGACCATGATTCCATTATAAAAAGCCATTTTCAACAGCAAAAAATATAGAACGGCATAATCTCTGTGTAACAGTTATTTCTTTAAATTAAATACACTCAGCTTTAAGAAAAACTCATTGCATTTTCTTTGTTTTTCACATTTTGCCTTAGACCAGGGAAAACCTGATTCTTTCCTCATTTTTTCCATATAGACCAATGTTTGGAAATTACTTCTTTAAAGTACATAATGGGAAAAAATTAAAAAGCTGTTATGTTAACACATAGGCATGCCGATTCCGGCTTCCTGGGGTTGGTGGGAGGACACTGAGAAAAGCAAGAGATTAGAGAGTTCCGCCCTTCGGAGGGCTCACTCCAACCCTGTGTGAGCGTTCGGCCTCCGAGGCTCAGGCCAGCCCTGGACACCGACAGGGGCCACTCTGGCACCTTCCTTTGTTTCCAAGCTCGTCTCTCCCAGGCGGTCTAGACTGTGAGCTCCTCTACAGCGATGAGCGTTTCGTTGTTTTGCTGTATCTCCTCTCCTCTCCCAAGCCAGGACAAGGCTTCCACACCCTTCCCCAAGACCAGCCCTCTCCAGGGCCTGCCTCTGCTGCCCGCGCTGGTGCTGTGCCCCGGCCTCCCTGCCTTTGCTCCTGCCATTCCCCGCCCCAAAGCCCTCCGCCTTTCCAGATGGTTTGGAGCCCGGCCTGGGGGCCCTCCCCAGGAAGCCCCCCGGAACCGCCTGTCCTCTGAGTGCCTGCAGCCCACTTAGCCCCACTGGCTTCTCGGCGACCTGCAGCAGTTTTCAAATCCATCACAAGTGCGCCCACTGGGCTAGAGCTGACACCTACGTCACACACCATCGTAGATGTGACTGCTTTCCATCCTCCAGGAGAAAGAGTACACTGCTCCCGCAGGAGGGGGTTCTTAACCAGGCCCAGGCTCCATGCTCCTCCCCCAGGAGGACTTGGGCCCTTAGATACGAGCAGGTTACCTGCAGCTTCAGACTAGAGGGCAGCTTGGCCTCCTGCACGTGGGGGGAGAAGCGGGCGGGGGCCCCGGCCGCCCTGCCCTCCCCCGCTGGGAGGTTGCTTGGTTATTTTCATCCAAGTCTCTCCCTGGTGCATTTGTTCTGCAAGCTCTCTGGTCACACTCCAAGCCACTGCCTTTGCTGTGCTGTCTGTAAACATGACAGTCTCGGGGCTATATTAAGATTTTATGAGTCTGTAAAACAGATTAAGAGATTCAGCGTGAAATTCTTCTCCTCTTTAAAACTCCTCTTTTCCCTCAGCCGCCATCAGTGGCACCAACCAGGGCCCCGCTGGCTTCCTGTCCTGCCTGGGGACTGGTGCTCTGTGATTTGGAAGTGAAAGTAAACGTGCTTTTTCAAAACATGTGGGCACAAGCTTGCCCCCGCCCCAGTGTTACTGGTGGAACAGGTTACCGAGCCCACTTTTCTCGGTATGCAGGCCCTGAGGGGGCTATCGAAATGGTGTGTCTCTCCCCTCCCCACTCAAGCCTGGCTCCAAATATAAGCCACTCAATGAGAATGTGAGACGGTGACCAACTGGCCTGGCTTTGCTAGGACATTCCCAGTTTTAGCACCAAAAGTCCCACATCCAGAACCCCTCAGGCCTGGGCAACCCGGGGCAGTTGGTCGCTCCAGCACAAGAGCTTCTTGCAGAATCATCAAATGTTAGAGCCAGGAGAATCCTCTGAACACGGGATCCAAAGATTTTCAAGTGATTTGGAGCCTCAGAATCCTGTTTTCAAATGCAAACGTGTAAGCAAAGCGATAGCGGACGGCAGCTGCAGGCCTTACGGGAAGGGTGAGATCCTGGCCTGGGACTCCTCGGCTCCTCTGACATCATCCAACTCCCAAGAAGATGGGCGGCTCCGGCTTGCCCCAAACCAAAGCCCTTTGCAGCGGAGGAAATTTGCGGCAACTTTGACTAATGATCACAGGTGAGAAACTGCAGCCCTGGGGGGAAGGGCTCAACCTAGAACTCTTCTTCCTTAATTTCCACCAGAGACAGTGAGAGGCGCCAGCCCGTGCCCTCTGGCAGCTCCTCCTTCCTCCCCCTACACATTTGCCTTCTAAATTCGGAATAGTCACGGAGCCGCAAAGTCAATCTCAGAGACACCACGCTCTAAAACCCTCGCGGGCACGCGACCCCCTCCCCTCGTGGGCATGGACTCCGAGAGGGGAAGAAAAGGAAGAGGAGGGAGGGGCAGGAGGCCGGAGGACAGGAGAAGAAGCGCACAGAGCCGGGTTCGGAGCCCTGGCGCTGTCACCACCAACTCACAGCTCAGAGCCAGGCTCCGGGGCCCGGTGCAGTGGGGCAGCTCCGTTTTGGAGCCAGATGCATCCCAGACCTCTGACCTCGGGGCTCCTTCTGCTGCCTAGAAGGATCACAGGCACCTGGGCTATGGCTATTTTAGGAAGCCCAGTCGCCCCAGGGTCAGGGATTCTGTCCTTCACAGCCTGGTCTGAACACACGGAAGGAAATGCTGGGAGCCACAGGGTCGGGGGAGCTGCAAGTTCCAGGTCTGTGCTGGGCCTCTCAGGCTGCCTTGCTCAGATTAGCGTCGACCTTAGGAAAGACCCTGGGTGTGTATAGGCTTCTGCCCACGCTTGGCACATGGTTCCTCGCGCTCCCAGTAAACAGCCTCAGCACCGTGGAGGGTGTGTTCTCCTTGCACATCAGAGGGGCCAGGCACCAGCTCACCCGGGGTCTGGACACTTCTGCGCTCAGAACCCTGGATTCTGTTCCCAGCCGACCCTAAAGAGCCCCGGTCAGGAACCCCATTCAGACACTCAGGGTTTGGGGAAAGGGAAGGCCCACCCAGGTGGTCTGCTTCCGCCAGGAAACCCCCAGCCCTGGAGGCGGGGCCTGGGGTGGTCAGGCTCTCCACCAAGAGCAGGTTTCCAGGGAAACATGAACCAAGAGCTGGAAGGGCCTTCTCAGTCCCCCTGACGGCTCACACCGGCAAGGGGCTCCGCCCCTCCCCACCTGGAGGCAGTTCTCCCCCGGGTGGACCAGCAGAAGATGGCAGATGGCTCGCTGTGCACAGGGCACACGACCTCTGTTCCTCACTCACGCCGACAGGTGGGCAAGAGCTGCGTGGGAGGCTGAGGCAGAGTCCCAGAAGATCGAGTTTTGCCCAAAGTCACCCAGCAAGTTCGTAGGGAGGCGTGGCTACAGCTCTCAGACTCCCCTACGACATCTGCAGGGCCACTCTGGTCTCTCCCATCCTCAGGCAGCAGGCACCCCCCGGCACCCTGGCCTGCACCGCGGCCACTGCTCAGAGCAGGCCACAGCCCCCCTCAGCACCCTCTGCTGGTATAAGGCACTCTCGCAGACTTCGTTTTAGCATCACAAGCCTGTGCATCGAGTTTTAGCATTATCCCCCTGTGTTTGGAGAGGAGGAGACAAGTGCGATCTATCTGCCCAGGGACCCCGGGCCTCAGCACCCGCACTGACCCCAGTGACATGTCTCCTACAGCTGCCAGGCTCCTGCAAGCCTCCCTGCTATTAGCACCCTTTCACTTTCTAATCTGAAAGCAGCCCCTACAGTGACAGAGTCTTGGTGTCACCATCACCCCAGGAGGTCAGGGGTCCTCGAGTTCACGCCCAGTGAATGACCCAAGCAGGGAAGGGAGGAATCTGCCCCCTCACTACGCCCCACACCCACAGCCAACTGGTGGCTTCACACTGCTCCGGCTTCCTTTCCAAGAAGGTCCAAGCTCCTGTCGGGCTTCCACACTATTCAGACACTTCCTGAGTCCACGGGTCATTTTAGGGCTTTGCCACTTGCAGGGAAATCAGCATCAGAAATGCAAGTCAGCAACGAGACCGAAGAAAGCCCTAGAAGCAAGGATCCAGGATGGGCTCAGAGGCCCTGCCAGGGGCTGGCCAGCAGGGCACGTCTCTCCCGCTCCGGGCCCGTTTCCTCCCCTGTTGATGGATAGACCAGATCCCCTCCAGCTCTGTGTGCCCAGCCATCTTTTGGTAATTAATATTTCAACTGATTATATAAGTCAGAGGAAACCAAACAGAATGGGGATGATGAAAACAAAAAGAGTTTGCCCTGGAATTCACACAGTGCACACACCCTAGGATCATTCCAGAATAAAAAGCCTTTTGAAATATGGTCAGATGCAGCAGAGGCCAGCCCTTGCTGTTTAAGCAGAGAGGGAAACATGAGCTGCTTCCAGGAGTTCTTGTTGAAACGAATGGCCTGCCTCGCATGGGTGGGGTGGGGTGGGGGGCCTGCCCGGGACCCCGGGAGCAAGCCCTGGCTGGGGGATTGTGCCCGACAAAGGAGCCTTGTGCGCTAAAGGGCTCAGGGTCCGGTTTCCTGTGCTGCAACCCAAACAGAGGACGGCGTGGCTGCCTCTGGACCTCAGCCTCCCTCCGTACCCCCCCGCCCGGGCGGAGTGCCCACTGCCTGTGCCCAGCCACCAGGGACGGCGGTGAGGGAGGCTTCATGGCTCCTGGGAGCTCTCAACAGGCTTGCATATCACTGGGGGGTTCTGGAATGATCCAGACCTGTATATAATGTCAGGGTTTCCTTACTTTTCCAAAGTCTGGGACTGAAACTCAACCTCTAAGCATTTAAAAGAAACAACAAAAAAACTCAATCCTCTCTCCTTCCACAGCACTTTTGGGACCAGAGCTTCACAGTTTAAAACCTCCTTCAAAGAAAATGCAGCATAATGTGCTGGACGGAGAAGCCATCGGTCCGGGAGGGCCGAATGTTGCCCGCTCTGCCCCTGGGCTGCCAAAGCCGTCACAGCCGGTTTCTGACTGGGGAGTGGGTCGGCCCAGGCCCCAGGGGCTCCCTCCCCACCTCAGCAGATCCAGGGCCACCGAAATTTAAAATGGAAAAAAAGAGTGTTCCACAGTTTAAAAAAATTTCATAGATTTATCTCTATACATGTCTTCCAGATTATGTATGCATTAGGCCTTCTTCTAAGCACGTCTCAGGTATTAACTCATCCAGTCCCATTTTGCAGATAGCACAACTGAGACATGGAGAAACCAAGGTCACATTGCTACTAAATGGCAGAGCCAGGAGTTGAGGCCAGCCGTCTCCGTAGGACAAGGGGCTGGAGCAGAAGTTGGTGGCAGGGCTGCCAGGTGGGCCAGCAGGCCTGGCGCTGGTTAAGAGCCCCAGGCACTGCAGTGACCAAGTGAGCTGGCCTTAGATGCCCTCTCCCAAGACTCCCCCCTGCGCCCCCGGCCAGAGCCCCCAGATCCCCAGGCCCCAGGAGACGGGTCGGCCAGGACCATTCACTGGAACAGGGCAGGGTCTTGCAGGAAGGGAAGGGGGACCTGGAGGACTTGGAGAATTCCAGAGATTTTCTCACCGATAGGAGAAAACTGGGCCCTGGCAGGGGTCAGTGGAGAGCAGTCAGCACTCAGGCGTCGCTGGGGCTCCTCCCTGGAAGCTCCAAGTCCCAGGTGGAACGGAGCCATCTGCAGCCCATTCCCAGGTCCGGGCTGCCCTCTGCTGGCCCTGCCAGGGAACAGGAAACCGAGTCAGCCTCTGCAGGCAAAGGTGGTCTTTGTCGGGTTCTCAGATGCCCCTTTACGCCCACGCTCCTTAAACTGGGCGTCGTGATCCACAGCGTCAGTGGGAGGCGCGGCTTGGACATCTGTCCTTCTTTCTAACCGCGTATTGAACTGAGAGCCTTAGTTTACGTTCTGCCTGTCAATGAAGTCACCACATGAACTGTGTAAAATGTGTGCGTGCGTATTTTTGTCACAGCTGGGGGCAGGGAGAAGAGTGTTCAGGGGCAGGAATAAAAGCGCTGGACTCCAGGTCACCCCCACCCTGGTCTGTTGGGGTCCGCTCGGGTCCACGTGGAAAATATGAGTGTTGCTCTACTTTAGAAATTAGCTCCCCTTTCCTGCCTGCCAGCAGGTGGTTAACAGGGGACGTTTGATGCAGGGTGGCTCAGGTGCCAGAGGCAAAGGCAAGTTTGGAATTTGACACTCAAGACCTGCAGTGCCTAAGACGTTTGACCGGGGGCTTCCACGAAACACTGGGCAATTAGGGACAGTCTGTTGCTCGTTTAATGGAGAGATAAGGTTCCCCCTCTGCTAGTTTCATTGAGTCACACCAGGTATTTTTCAAAGCTCTTTAGCAGTGACTATAAACATACTCTCTGCTCCCGCAGGAGAGTTACAGAGGATCAGAGTCCAGCCGATTTGCACCTTTTAATGACCCAAACTTAACCACCATGAAATCCCAGCCTCCGGCCAGTCGTCCAGCTCCTATCAGAGCATCTGCAGCGGAGAATGCAATTTTGCTTTCCCTTGGCCAGGACCGTGGGCTCACACCCCTGTTGGCCAGGGTCTACAGCAAGAATGAATGTCACAGGCCACTACACAAGTGGCAAAACCGGGACATTTCTATAACTGGACTTAATTTGGGAATCCAGCCCCTGTTCGCCAAATAATAGCAAACATCATCCGGTCACCTCTGGCCGTGCTTTGGTGACTCCTCAGGTCCTCCTCAACTCCGGGTACACTTTCTCCTTCTGTGATTTGTCCACTCCTGAGGGTTAAAATGCATCCACCTGCAGTCGTCGCCCATTCTCCCCACAGACCAGACCCCTCCTGCACTCCAGACTCATGCAGCTGAGACAGAAATGCCGTTTGCACCCCTAGAACTGCCCTCTGAGCCTGCCCTGTCTCTGTGACTCAGGCCCAAATGGAGGCACCACTTCCTGTCCCATCGTCAGCACAATCTCTGGGGTCTGTGTCCCAGATAGATCTCAAATGTGGCCTCTTCCACTGTCACTACGGTGCCGTCTCTTGCTGCAGGATTCCAGAACTGCACTACCCACACCGAGTCACTAGCTACACGTTGCTTTTTAAATTTTAATTTAAACAACAACAAAGTGTTCTCAGGCCTTAGCGTTGTGTGGAAGAAATAAAAGTCCTAAATTATATTGGACAGTAATAAGAGGCACATGCTGTAATATTCAGGGTAATTATTAAAACACAAATAAAAGAGTGTTAAGTGCCAATTTTATACAGGGAAAATAGAATCATAAAACTATTAATCCAAAAGGCGGCCAAAAAAACCCGAGGCATGAAAAAGCAAATAAAACAAGCATAACACAAATAGTAAAATGGTGCCTGTTAATCCAAATATATTGATAATTATGTTAAGTATAAATAGACTACTCCAAGTAAGACTAAAATGGTCAGATCGGATTTTTAAAGGAAAAAACTCAGTTATATGCTGGCTACGAGAGATCCACCTCGAGTAAGGGCAAAAAAGGATAAAAGTAAAAGTTGGAAAAAGCTATGCCAAATAAACACCAAAGAAAGCTGGCTTCACTACGTCAGTATCAAACAAAGTAGGCTTGAGAGGGAGAAGCGTTGCTAGAGATCAGTGGATGTTTTGCAACGATAAAAGGGTCACTGCATCCTTAAGGCAAAAATGGACAGAACTAAAAGGAAAAAGAGACAAATTCACAATAATATCGGTAGGCATTAGCACACTGCTCTCAATATGTGATAGAAACGCAGATAGAAAATCAGTGTCTGTAGATCTGAATAACACAATTAGCTTGACCTAATTAACACTCTATCCAACAATGACGGAATACACATTCTTTTTAAATACACACATAATATTTAAGAAAATGAACCATTTGGTCATAAAGCAAGCCTCGACAAATTTCAGGGGATTTAAGTCATTCAGAGTAAGTCCTACTTTGACCACTGTGAAATTAATCCAGGAATTAATAACAAAAAGTGAATTAGGAAATCACCTTCTCTGCTCTGCTAGCTACCTCCGCCCCCAAATATACGTCAGTTTCTTTGTAATGCGTAGGCAAGCTTTAAGGAAGACAAAGAAGCACTTCTTGAGCCAGAAATAAAGTAGAAACTACAGCCAGAAGGATAGTGCATGAACCAGCACCCCAGAAGCCCAGGGAAGTATCAAACATGAATGTATCCAGGGCTGGGGACTGGGTTTTTATGCCCACAGGAGAACGTAAATATGACTTTGACCTACATGAGGCAGAGGTAAACCGAGAACTCTGACTAAGTCAGACGCTAGAAGACTGCCCCCTTCTTATAAGAGGGACTAGGAAAAACAAGAGAAGTCTCTGGAACAGAGCCTAACTTTGCACAGAAAAGGTGAGAGGGGATAGGAGAAAATCTCCCATTAGCAATGGAAAACTTCACTCCTGTAACCCCAGCACTTCGGGGGGCCAAGGTAGGAGGATCACTTGAGGCCAGGAGTTCAAGACCAGCCTGAGCACAAAGTGAGATGCCCATCTCTACAAAAAAATAAAAAATTAAAAAATTAGCTTAGCATGGTGGTGAGCACCTATAGTCCCAACTACTCGGGAGGCTGAGGCAGGAGGATCCCTTTAGCCCAGGTGTTTGAGGTTGCAGCAATCTATGATGACACCGTTGCACTCTAGCCCAAGCAACAGAGCAAGACCCTGTCTCAAAAAAAACAAAACAAAAGGAAACCCCAAACCCAGTCCACCCCTATCAAATGTAAAGTTTTAATTTTACTTCTCATAAAGTAAGGAAATCCCAAACCAAAAAAATTATTGTAAAATTTAGTTTCAGAAGGGTGATCCCGTGGCTTCATGGCTAAAGCAAAGAAATCCTTTGCTACAGACGCCTTCAATCCCTGGGCACGTGAGACTCCCACAGAAATAAACAACAGCAACACTGGCTGGAGAAAAACTCCCAATAATCTGTTAAAATCACAAACTACACAAGGAAACAACTCACAATAAGGGAAAGTCAGCAGATACAATAAACAGCATAATTAGATCTCCCAGGCACTTGTGATAACAGAATAATCCAAATCAAATTATAAACCAAATATGTTTAAAATGATTAAATACATGAAGAATAAAATTCATATTGAAAGAACGAGTTTCTGTTTTAAAAAAAGCCAGACTTGAACATGAACCAAATTGTAATTCTGAAACTGAAAATGCCCCCAAAAAGTCGTTTAAAGACTTAATAGTTTAAACAGCAGAATTGGTAGTTTAGACAACTAGAAAGATTTGGTGAACACCATTTGTGGAAGAGACTGTCCTTTCCCCAATCTGTATTCTTGGTGCCTTTGTCAAAAATCAGTTACACATAGATGTGTGGATTTATTTCTGTGTTCTCTATTCTGTTCCATTGATCCATGTATCTGTTTTTATGCTGATACCATGCTGTTTTGGTCACTCTTGTGGTATATTTTGAAGTCAGGTAGAGTAATACCTCTGGTTTTGCTCTTTTTACTCAAGATTGCTTTGCTATTCAGAACCTTTTATGGTTCCATACAAAATTGAGGATTGTTTTTCCTATTTCTGTGAAGAATGTCATTGGTTTTTTGGTAGGGATTACATTGAAACTGTAGATTGCTTTGGGTAGTATAGGACATTTTAACAATAATAATTCTTCCAATCCACGAATATGGAATATGTTTCCATTTATTTGTCTTCAATTTCTTTCTTCAGTGTTTTGTAGTTTTCATTGTAGAGATCTTTCACCTCCTTGGTTAAATTTATTCTTATGTATTCTTTTCTAGCTATTGTAAATGAGATTGCTTTCTTTATTTCTTTTTCAGATAGTTCACTATGGGTATATAGAAACACTACTGGTCTTTATATCCTGCAACTTTACTGAATTTGTTTATTAGTTCTAACAATTTTTTGATGGAATCTTTAGGGTTTTCTATATATAAGATCATATTGCCTGCAACAGGGATAATTTGACTTCTTTCTTTCCAATTTAAATGCCCTTTCAGTCTTTGTCTTGCCTAATTGCTTGGGCTAGGACTTCCAGTACTACATTGAATAAAAGTGGTGAGAGTGGGCATCCTTGTTTTGTTCCAGATTCTAAAGGAAAAGCTTTCAACTTTTCCTCATTCAGTATGGTGTTAGCTGTGGGTTTGTCATATATGACCTTCACTGTGTTGAGGTATGTTCCTTCTATACCTAATTTGTTGAGAGTTTTTATCAGGAAGGGATGTCACATTTTATTGAAAGCATTTTCTTCGCCTATCAAAATGACCACATATTTTGTCCTGGTGGACTCCAGGAGGAGTTCTGAGTGAAGGGGTGAGTGTCGCAAGCACTCCCCAAGAGCGGTTCTCCATCCAGGCACCAGGTAGACTGCCTGTGTTGCAGTTGGACAAGGCCATGCGTCTAGTTCTGGCCACTGAAATGTGGGTGGGCTTACATGGGTCACTTCTCAGCCGAGACAGTGGTGGTTCCCTCTTCTAATGTGTGGGCAGAGAAGGCCCCATGTCCCAGAAGGGACAGCCATCAGTGGGTGAGGGAGACCTGCGGGAGCCGCTATGATGTGAGCATGGGCTTGAGGGAGGGGGGAAGGGAGCAATTAGGAAGTAGAGCTGAGGATCTTCCAAAAATGTCTTTCGGGAAATGCTAGTAAACTGGAGTAATCTGATGGTTAGCGTTCCTTTGACTGTCCTGGCAGTGTGTGGCCTGGGACTTATCTGGGTTACACTAAGCTGGCCTCATCACTGAGACCGTGGACACGCCTAGGCCTACATCGTAACAGTTTCTTCTCCAGGCATTCTGCCCTTCGGAACCCCAAACCCAAACTCAGCACAGCACAGCACAGCACGTCTCTCCCTGCTGTTGACAGCAAGAGCGGGGAGGAGGGAGAAAGGGACGAAAAGAGAGGAGAGAGCAGAAAGGACTCAAAGGCAAATGGGACAGGGAAGGGGAAGGTCAGGTCTGTCCCATTAGACCAGGGCCAAGCAGGATTCATACCTGGTGCCAACGCGGAAATCCCAGACCTCGGGGTGTCTAAATGAGGCTCTAAACAGGGACTTAAATAACACAGGGATCCCTGGGAAACCCCCAGGCCTGCCGAGCCCCTCCCTCGCCGTCTAGGGACGGGATTGGTGGGCAGAGCCTGCTTAGGTGAGCTAAGAGGCCCCAGAGGGCAAGGGTCACGGAGGTGGGCCTGGAGCCAGGTGGGCCATTCTGCCGGGAAGAGAGGGGAGAGCCAGGGAGGAGACAGTGCTGAGAAGAAACGGAGAAGGCAGAGGCCGGGCAAGGATGGGAAGGAGGGGGCCCTGGTGGGTTTGCCCGCAGGACCTCCATCCTGCCCCAGGCTCCCTCATCGCTGATACCCCAACTTCCAAGGCGCCCCTGGGGCGGGCGATGGCTCCCTCAGGGCCCTCCTCCACCACCCACAGCCCCAGGCCTGTGCGCAAGGCAAAAGTAGGGTCGCCTCGGGAACAGGGTGTTTGTCGGGGTCCAGGGAGAGGGTTGGGAAGGGGAGATAGTCCCAGGGTGGAAGGACTGTGTGGGGAGCAAGGTGGGAGGCGTGTCCGGGCTCAGCTCATTGGCCCCTGTGTTCTGGGCCAGAGACGGAGCGGATGGAGCCCTGGACCCAGAGGCAGGCCAGCGTCCACGGAGCTGTGCTTAGAGGACAGCGCTCCGCAGCGTCCCTTTCCTTGTCGCCTGATCGTGCCTGGCTTGTGCGGCTGCTGGGCCGTGGAAAAAGCCCAGGGTCCACGGAGCAGGTGGCCGCACCTCTGGGGGCTGCCACACCCGCCCCTTCCCCGCCTCTGGGCGCCTTCCGAACTACGCTCCTGACTGGCCGAGCTGAGACCTAGTCCTCCCGCCCTAGGACGCGCTCTTGCTGGGCCACCCAGGCCCTGGGAGCTCCCAGCCAGGTGAGAGGTGAGCCACGGGCGGCGCGGAGGCGAAGGCAGGTGCGAGGGGCCACCCGGCTGCAGTGCCCGCGGCGGCCACAAGGGGTCAGCGCAGGGCTGCCTTTTGGTGTGTCCCGGCCACCCGCGAGCGGGTCCGCGAACCCCCGGGTGTGAGCAGGGGCCGGGCCCAGCCCTTCTCCGCGCACGACATCTACAAAACGCCGGAAGAATTTAAGCAGCTTGGGGAAAGTGGCGGGTTGTCCAAAGGCAGTAAAGAGATAGGCAGATCCTAAAGCGTCCCTTGAAATCCTCCAGACTCCCACCCCGTTCAGAGGTGGGGGAAACTGAGGCTCGGAGAGGTTAAATCGCTTGGCTAAGTCTTCCGGCTCTTTCCCTGGCCCCCAGTCTAGTTCTGTCACCAGGCACCTACCGCCTCGGTCTCAGGAACATCGCTCCCCTGCTGGGTGTCTCGGGGTGGGCATGGGGGAATCCAGGCAGCAGTCATGGGGGAGGCGGCGGCACTAGGACTTGGCCTTGGGGTGGGGTAAGAGGCTGACCCAGCTGGAAGCGTAGGGGTGCGTGGAGGCAGGAGGCAGAGGACTTAGGCACGTGCTTGCTTAGAGGAAGCAGGAGGGGAGAGGGGACAAGAAGAGTGCCTGCGGCTGGCTCGGCTTAGGAATTTCCCTGAATTCCATTATGTTGAAAGTGCAGAACATGGCAGGAGTTCTCCGGATTATCTCATGTGGAGGTGGGAGTAAGCCAATGGTCTCCATGGCCACAGCCGCCCTCAGGGGTCTGGAGGCCACGCAGGGGCGGAGAGCGGCCACGCCCCATTCCTCCACCGTGACTCTAACCCACAGCGCAGGAGCTGCTGGCCCCTTGCTGACCTCAGAACTGGCT
>RJWJ010035389.1:0-16671 GCA_004363605.1 Indri indri
TATGACAGTATCTAACAAAGACATGTAGTAATTGATAAACTTAATTGAATGAAAATGAATATATATGAATATATAACAAATACATATATTTTACATGTATATACAATTCTTATATATCTCTGTGCCTTGAAACACTGTATGGTCAAAGAAACTCGTAAAATAGTGGCATGGTATAGTGGTTAAAGGGACATGATTTAATAACTTGGACTCAGAGCGCTCTGTCATTTAGGACCTCTGTGACCTTGGATTGATTATTTGACTCTTACAAATTTCAGTTTTCTTTCTCAGCTTTAAAATGAAGAAGATAAAATACCTATATTGTGCTGTCATTATGAGATTTAATGGAGATAAAATATATATTGTACTTAGCATAGTACCTTGCACTAATTAACATTAGCTAATTTTATAATTGATAACCAAAAATGCTAATACCAATATTGCCATTATTATTAAAAAGAGTGAATTTTTGAAAGTTCTCTAAACAATTCTTCTTCAAAGGAAAGTAAAAGAAATTAACATATGTCCAAAGACTACTTGTGTGTAATTTACATATCATGCTGAATTTTTAAATATATTATCTTATTAAATTCTCACCACCAATGTGTGAGGTGGCTGTTATCTCCACTTTACAAGGCAATTTTGGAACTTAAAGTCGCAGAGCTGGTAATCACAGCTGCAATAGTCAAACACAAGTCTAAACCGTAATATGTCAAGTTCTACACTAAACACATAATCTCATGCTAATTAAATGACCAAAGAATTCACTACTGGTGACGAGTGTACGGTTAGAGTTGTTTGGAAAGTAGTACCAGTAATCTCAAGCATTCTCTTGTGAAATTGTGTGAATCTAAAGCAAAAAGAAAGAAAGTAAGAGAAGCAACAATAGGAAGATACAAATACCTTGATCACACCATCAGCAGAATAGTAATACAAACTCTCCCGCCTTTTAATTATAAACATGCCTCCTCCTTCCAGACCTACAAATGCAAACTCTTTGGAAATTGCCTATTTCCCCTGAATAAGAAGCATTTTATTCTATTTGAATATATGATTAATATATCATAGGCTTATAATATATTAAATATATGATATGAAGCATCTAACATGTATAAGACAACTCTGGGAATTTTGGCAAGCATCTGTCATTATGGCTATTCTTTGTAGATCTCAGAGGGTCTAGGATCTGTATCTAGAAAGTGAAAAGTGATAAAACTGTGGAGTATTCTGATTATTTGATAAGCACTTGATAATTCAAAAATATCAGAGTCCTTTGAAAAGTGTTACGTACTGGGCCTTTTCTTACCAAGGAGATGAAGATAGAACGTAACTTTACAATATTCTCTGTTGAATATTTGTTTTTCTCTGATGATTTCTTATCACCAGAATCTGTGTGCCCACATTTTATTAATAAATAATTGTTTTCATTGCCAAAGTAGCATACTCTTCAAAAATGCTACCGATTATGCTCCAAGAATAGTAAAAAAACACTTAGTAGTCATGGGGTCAACTTATCATAATATGAATGTCTTTTTGACCATGGGGTGATTACTTGTCTGCTCAATTCTGACCACCTGCCTTCTGAAAGAATGAAACGCACCAGCAGAAAACAGATCAGATGGCAGAATTTGGGAAAAAGCCAGTTTGCAGAATGTGAGATTCTACTGAATATATTATCAAAGGGTCCCATATTGAACTTTTTTGAGCATGTAGAGGAGACGGTGGTCGTAACTAACTCTTGCCACTTGGTCCAAGTTGAACCACTGGTCATTATTTCACCGAGATTGTGTAAACCTTCTCCTTCTTAGTGCCGTGAGCATTCTCAAGACATTCCAAAGTAATTCGGACATCAGAAGCTCAGCATTTGGTAAGGAAGACTTCCCTCCCCTTCGTTAGGTTACAAAGCACGAAGTACTTCATCCACTGGGCCATCCAACTGGACCCCACCCCTCAGAGTCCCTAAGCATCAATTTTGATGTGAGCTCATAAAATAAGGACTTTGCTTAAAGTCATACTCTTTAGAGCCAAATTTTAAGGACTGTAGGGACCTAACCCGGACAGCGAAGTTTTCATAAAAAGTTTTTCTTAGATGAAACTATTAGATGATTTCTGGAAAGGGTAAAGAATTTAGCTTCCAATTTGTTTAAATGGGGTTGAAGGAGAGGAGAATTTTTTTTGACATTCATCAGGAATCTAAATGTACCAAGGAGGGTCATAAAGTACATTTTATTGAAGCTCGTTTAGATTGGAAGCAGAGGAACATCTGTAACTACTCCAAAGGGGACGCCGGAAGAACTTTTTACGAGTAAACTGGGATGGTTGCTTTTAATTATTCGAGTGTATAGATTATTCAGTAATGTGTGCAAAGAGCTTCTCTAGCTACCACCTCCAAGCCACAGCACCGAAATACAAGAGAACATTTTTCCAGTTCATTTTGCTTGTGCTCTGTAATTTAAAACACAACCTTGAAAGGAACTAACACAAGTGACAGTGTGAATTGTTTGCAGCCGTGACTTGCTGTGGAATCCCTTTGTGGATTTACTTTTCTGTGAGTGCATCATTTTGCAAGACCCGGTAATCGTTAAGTTATATTGTTTTATACCATATTCCAAAGGCATATGACCCTTTTTTTTTTTTTCCTAAGAACTACCCATATGTATTCTTGTTTTGGAATTATTCTGCAGGAGTTTCCAAAATTAAAGTTAGTATGGCAAGCCATTCTCTATCTAGAAAATTCTATCTTAAACCATTTAAACTAAAATCTCACGAGGTATTTTGTTTTTGAGAAAGCCAACATCATGATTCCAAAGTTAAAAGATAAAATGGTATCTTCAGCCTCTAAGCTGTTACATTGCCCAGGGGTAAACCATGTCTGCACGTTTATTAACGCATCCTTCCATGTTTGGAAAGGAAAAATGGCTAAGCCATAGCTTATTGTTACATTGGCCCTTATTTGGTGGAGAACACACTTAATGAATGAAAGGTCGTCGTCATCATCACATTTTACCCTTTTTTGTAATCAATCATATAAAGGCAGCACAGACAATGACACACGTACCCTTTAACTGTTACAAATTCCTATTTTTTTGTTCCATTTTACTGAATTCATCTTAATGACAGAATCATTCTAAAACTGCTGCTAAATAGCAAAGCATCAGCATTTGCAAATAAAAAGGTTATGAGGATAAAAGCATTCTCATTCTAAAATATAAGATTTTTTTTCTAACTCGGATATAATCATTAAATGGGAATTGAAAACATCTCAAGCCACCAGTCTACACAAAGCATTGCTGAAATAGCATCAATAATTAGTGAAAACGAAGTCACTAACAACAGTTTCACAGCTTTTTTTTTTTTAACCTCTCTTAATTTAGGAATAACTTGACTTTCATGGAAATGCACTAAATTATGTCTTTCTGTCCACTCTGTTTAGTGCTACAATTAGGATGAATTTTCAAAAGAATAAGCTTTAAATTGGTCACCCTGGCATGGCAGATTTTACCATGGATGGCTGCGTGCTCCTTGGAAAGACACTCCTTGACTCCCCGGGAAGAAAGCATATGACTGCATTTCAGTAGTTCAGTTTTTACATTAAAATATGGCCAGTGAGGAGTTCCAATCTGTCAGGGAAAAGTGGCCATGCGGCCAGAGTTATCATTTTACTTTGGGGGTCTTATGCTTGCCAAGTGGTCAGCCAGCTGTCCAGACTTTTAAAATGAGGAAACTGAAAAAAAAAAATGAGAGGTAAATTGCACTGGAACATTTAATATTCTTTAAACCTGAAGGATTTTTAATAAAATTAAAAGGTGGAGACCTGCTGATTGTAATTTGGAGTTTTAATAAATACTCTCTTAAATTCCATGTAAACAGGCAGGAAATCTAATATCCCATAGCTGTGAGCATTGTCACGTGGTACAAAGAGGTCGGATAAGCCGGCTGATGGACCTGATTTCAGAATTTACTGCTGCTATCCAGTGGTTGTATAAACTTTTCTCTGAGCCTCAGTTTTTATCATCTGTAAAATGGGAGTAATAATACTACGTAACTTGAAAAAAATGTGTCTGATTTACAGTAATATATTAAAAACACCTCACAGATGATAATAAATTACAATTAAGTATTTAAATATACCTTAAAGGTATAGCAGCTAGAGGCTATGATTGCAAACTGCTTGCTTTTACTTGTAAGCATATATCAGAAAGGTCACAATTCAGAACATGCGTGAAATAAAATATCAGTGCAGGATATTGATAAGGGAAATTATCAAAGGTGTGCATTTTGATCTGAGTGAGGAGGTTAAAAGTTAAGCCTTCAGGAATACTGGATCCAAACCACAGAGATTTTCTCGCTCACAAGGTTAGATCTGTCTTCCCTACTTTCACTGGGGAGCCACGGGGAAAGTGTGAGCCAGTCACGTTTGCATAAGATAAATAATCAGTCGTGAGCTCAGTGTGCGATTCTCGTTAAAACCCAGACATTGGAACGGCTCCCGAAACCCACCGCCACCACCACCGCCACCCATCTCTTTTGCATCTCATTGGCATTTGAGGACGTTAATTGACTCATTATTGCGATTCATATTCAGGAAGGGAAGTTGATTAAGGAAGGCAGATGCAGAATCTCCAGACGCAACCATAGCTGCGTTGTTTGTCCCGGCAGTTTACTTGAGTTATTAGAACACTTAGGACGCGATAGCCAGAGAGACAGGGAACGTGTCCCACTGAGTGTCACCCCCACAGAATGGGTTTTTACCAAAAACAATATAATTTTGAATAACCTTATCCTACCAAATAAGGTCCAAATAAGCAAAATTATTTTCTTAGCTCTTTTATACTAATGATAGCCATTATATTTGAATTGCTCTTCTGGAAAATTGGCCTCTGATACCTGTGTTGTGTCAGGGAATATATTTTTTAGAGTCGATAAAAAAGTATCTCTAGGCCGGGCGTGGTGGCTCACGCCCGTAATCCTAGCACTCTGGGAGGCCAAGGCAGGAGGATGGCTCGAGGTCAGGAGTTTGAGACCAGCCTGAGCAAAAGCGAGACCCCGTCTCTACTAAAAAAAAAAAATAGAAAGAAATGATCTGCACAACTAAAATTATATAGAAAAAATCAGCCAGGCACAGTGGTGCGTGCCTGTAGTCCCAGCTACCTGGGAGGCTGAGGCAGGAGGATCGCTTGAGCCCAGGAGTTGGAGGTTGCTGTGGAGCTAGGCTGACGCCACGGCACTCTAGCCTGGGCAACAGAGCAAGACTCTGTCTCCAAAAAAAAAAAAAAAAAAGTATCTCTAGATTCTGTTGAGTTAAAGAACATTTAAAGTTACCATGATAGTAACATTTTATAAATGATGTTTAAAGTTTCCATATATTGCAATTCTTGATTTTTATTAAGCGGTGATGAATTTATAGATCAAAGATATTTTATTATTCATTTGCGCAATCGATTCCTTTTGTTACTTTGCTCGTTTTTAAACAACTGGGCTAGTTTTCCTTCCCAATGGGAACAGATGCTATGGGAATAAATGAGAACACTCTGGAAGACGTTGTACCAGGAACACAAGCTGGAGGCCGAGACTTCACGAAATGCCGGCGGGAATCTAGTTTGGTGGAAGGAAAGGAGTCTGCGAAGGAGAGAGTCCTTCTGTTTTCGTGAAACTTTAGCTTATGGAGTTCTAGAAAATACGGCAAGCTTAGAGACAAAGTAGTGTGGAAAAAGAGCCCACAGAGACATAATTACAGTCAAGGCAAGGGCAAAAATGTCTCATTTTTTCATTTGGTCAGCTGTTCTTCTCTTATTTACCATTTACTGAGTATCTCTGTGAGCCAGGTATTATGCAAGGTCTCAAAATATACGTGGTGGTCCTGAAATTCCAGACCGTTCTTGGTAACCTCATTCAATCCCTTGTTGATTTTCCGTATTTTTCATTTTTCCATTTTAAGGATTAATACTTATTAAAGCTTTTCCCTCATTGTGAAATGATAATCATTAATTTGTGACTAGGATAAAAATAGTACTTGATACTTAAATAATACTTTTATAAACATTTGTTCACTCCATCCTCCTAACAATCTTGTGAGATAGATAAGGCAAGCATTGCTATTCTCATATTAGATAAGAAATGAAAGTATCAAACACAGTGTCTAGTATGCATTTAGTACTCAATAAATATTGATTGACCAAATTCTACAAAGCAATTATTGCTAAGACTTCCTCAAAGAGCTATGCTGTAATTTTAAATTTAAGTTTCTTCCCCACCCCCCCAAAAAAAGGCTACCCTAAAGCTTAGAAAATAAATATCAAGGGAGATACTATCTATTTTCTCAAACCAAAACATTCTCTCTCTTTGCTCCTAGCCATCACTAAGTACTCCCTAACTATTCTTGCCCCAGCAAGTATAGATATTATATCCCAGGGACATTTCTTCAGGGTTTCAGAAATTTATTTTTTAATTTTTTATTTTTTTGGAGACAGAGTCTCACTCTGTTGTCCAAGCTAGAGTGCCGTGGCATCAGCCTAGCTTACAGCAGCCTCAAACTCCTGGGCTCAAGCGATCCTCCTGCCTCAGCCTCCCGCGTAGCTGGGACTACAGGCATGTGTCACCATGCCCAACTAATTTTTTCTATATATTTTTAGTTGTCCAGCTAATTTCTTTCTATTTTTAGTAGAGACGGGGTCTCGTTCTTGCTCAGGCTGGTCTCGAACTCCTGAGCTCCAACAATCCTCCCGCCTCAGCCTCCCAGAGTGCTAGGATTACAGGCGTGAGCCACCACGCCCAACCCAGAAATTTATCGATATCAAATAAAAACAAGCTTCTCAGTTGTTAATGACCTCGAGCATTCATTTTTTTCTAGAGAAAATGTATGCACTATGGGTTTTGCGTGCTAGTTACTTCCAAAAAATTTGCCAGTATTCTTACCCTGATCTGCCAAGTTAAAATTCTGCAATGATACTTTCTGAAAGACACGATTTCCTAGAATCACCTAAAAGCCTCATATTAAGGTAAAATACCTGATATCAACCCCTGTGTTCAAGGGCTTGCACTTCACGCTGTATTTGCAAAGTAAGTCTAAGGAATAATTGTGTCAATTATGGTAGCTCCAATCGATTGGTCATGGCTCCCTGAAACTCTGGGCAAAGGAGGATTTTGAAGCTGCATCTGGCTTCAGAGGGAGGAAAGAGCCACTGGAGATTGTCACAGACTGTCACAGACACAGGGCAGGGAAAAGTAACACATGTCGTTCTAATGGCAACTTGGATCAGATTATCCTGGGATCAGATTATGGGATTTCCAGAGAAAGCAGTATGATGTTCAGCTCTCTCAAGAACAAGGCCTACTGGCAAGCACCCCTTACAGAGAAACATAGCCTTTCGTTAAGAAATCGGCATGCAACCCTGAAGGCGGCAGTCGATGGGTCTTCTAATCAAATGCTGAAGTAGACCGTTTCAGCCCATTCCTGGCCGCACGGTCACAGATACTTTGAACCTAAGTCTCAGAGCTTCCTGCATTAACCAGCTGAGGTCTACTGCAACGGGAAATGATAGGAAATTTAATTCAAATGAAAATTAAGCAATTCTTTTAAATTTACAAAATGAATTTCTCTCCAGGGGTCTTACAGGGCTGGTGGGAATGGGTGTTAGAAATGCAAATTCCCATGCACGGACATACACAGAGAGAACTAAATGCAACTGATAATGGTGATAGAGAAAACTCTCGGGAGGGCTTAACATCCAAGCGTTATTTTTGTTTGTTGAGTCTTTCCTGACGTGGAACATCTCTGGAGCCTGCTTTCTGTGCAAAGTGGATTTCCAGACACTAGATCATCCTCTCCGGAGCCAGAGTTGCCTCCGTTTTAGGTGACTTCCTCAAGGTCACTGAAGATAAGGGGCAGAGTAAAGGGTATTTCAAAGGCTTTTGAGTTCCAGGCTGTTGCTTACCCACTGAACCTCACAGAGGAAAATGCAGAAAACCTACAGATCTATTTATCTACATATTTTCTTTGGCTGAAACTGTGCATTTATAAAGTGATACCTGCACTCATGCCTCGGTCCATTTACTTCAGAGCCGTTGAAAAGAATTTTACTCAACCCCAGACAATTCATGCTTTTGAATCATTCTAGGATGCTGTAACTTTGGCAGAGAAAGACTTGTAGATTCTTTGGTGCAAAATGCAGCAAGAAAAATAGTTTGAAAGTGAGAACAATGATAAAAGATATCAGGTGTTTTACATGTTCTGATGAAAGTGAACTGTCCTAAAAAAGTCACATTTATATCTTTTATCAGACATGTTATACCACTCTTCCATCTAGTATTTCAAATCTATTTGCTTTCCAGAACACCTGTCCTGACTCCTGGTGTCTCCTGCCACAGAAACAGCTCATCGACAGCCAGTTTACCTGTAACAATCGGAGTCCAACCAGAAAAAGAGAAACCAGGATTGCACAGGTCACAAACGAGCTGAAAGCCAAGCAGGGGTTGTTGAGGCAAACACGAGATCCATAAGAGCAGAAAGTCCCGTTCCCAGAGCTGGAGGAACAAGGAAAGGGCGTGATGTTCCCAGAACCCAGAAGCCAGGCCAGCCGGTGGGAGCTGGGACCCTGAGAGGAACTGACAAGGTGGAGCGAGACCCCAGAGGGCTCCGTTGGGCAGAAGCTGGCATCGCGGAGGCGGCGGCCACTCTGCAAACGCACAGCAGACGAGGTCGGGGTAAGCACTTTGACTTCGTGTTCTCACCCTGAGATTGTCTATCACTTAGCAAGACAACAGGAGAGTCTGCAAAATACCGTTTTCTGAAATGCAGAGCGAGAGAAGAGAGAAGATGAATCTAAGAGCGAATAAGCAGTCGATCAACTAATTGTCTTGCCCAGGAAAGGATTCTACCTGATACAAAATTCTGTATTAAAAAAAAATAGCCATTTAATTTCTTTCCCATGAAGAAAACACGATCTTAACTTTTGTTTTGGTCCCCTTCTGTCCAAAGTGTACTGGTCGGATTGTATGTATTTTTGAGTAGAAGTTAGACCGGAACATTTGGGGAGAGAAGGTATTCTGTGATATTCAAAGTGAGAGTAAAGGGTAACACAAGTTTCCTAGAACAAATATTTTTATCATTGGTAAGTGAGCAGTTCCTCTTCCTGGATCCTGGCCTCTCAGCAGCTGTCTATTATTGCTGTTAATAGATCTTCTTTTGTTCTGTTTAGAGACTTTTTTGAGAATTCGATGGCTACTTTCTATACGCACATACACAAAAATCTTAACTATTATTTCGAGGCACCTCCCCCAAAAAGCCTGATGCTGTATCTCTAGGGTGAAAAAAATCTTGTTCTGTTCATGGATGGCTCTTTGCCAAACTTCTTTATAACTCTTATGAGGACTGAAAAAGGACCACAAAGAAGATATGATGTGATAGGACTTCAAACGGTGTCCTGGAACACAGAGAAGCTGTGTGCTAAATCCGTGTGCATGTGCTTCCGTGTATTTTTAAGGGAGTTTTCCAAACTCAAAAAGGATTTAGAGATAATATCCTAGATGGTCCCGGAGTGATGTAAAATGCAGACATGTGATAGGCAAGACCATTTTGGGGTTGATAGAGGATACAAATACAAATAGTAGGAATATTTTAAAGGTAGAGAAAAGGTCCTATAAGAAGAAATCTCCTATTTCCCTTTTTATCTGGCTTTTTAAAAAAATCCCACAATGGTTCTTCAGGAGTAGAAATCATGCCCCTCTTGGTTTCCATGCTGAATTACGTAGTAGTCTTCATAGGCTAGAAGGGAAGCTTCCAGATACGGCTTCCTTTTCTAGAAAGAAGCACATAGTGAGCAGTCTATACTCTTCTTTTTCTGAGCTATGATTCTTTATACCGAATTTTCTACATAAAAACAACATTCTAAAGCATCTCTACCACGAAAGATTCACCACAAGGTTGCAGAATGTCCACGGCAGAAGGAATCCTAGAACTTATCCGTTTCTACTGTTCGCTCTGTGCAATCAGGACCTGCGACATCAGGAGAGAATGTGCCTTGGCTACCACTGGTCACGTCCATCTATCCTGTTCCCAGCTCCTCATATCCGTACTTGACAAATAAGAGTATAGGAGCCCATTTATAATTGATGAGGATTTTCAATTTTCTACTCTACTTTTTGGTTGAAGATAGCAAATGAGTAAGTCCAGAAACAATGAGAATAAACATCCATCAGCTCACTGCCCATCTTCTCTCTCTACAAGCAAATGGTAAAATCCGCCAGCTCTCGAGAAAAACTGCTTAGGTTCAAGCTCTGATTCATGAAGGCCAAATATGACCAAAGATGGACCTTTGAGAAGTCGCCTAATTTCTTAAGTTCTCATTTTCTTTACCTGTAAAATGAGTCCGATCGGAAAACCTAATTCCTAAATTGTCATGGGGATTAAGTGAGCAGAAATGCATGGAAAGGTCTTACGGCACGTAATCAATTCTTCACATATGCTAGCAGTTGTTCTCACATTTTCCTGAAAGGAAACTAGAAACATTGCCCTAATCATAAGCAACTGGAAACGCTGAACCTTGCATCTGCCAAAATGTATAGCTGATTAAAGCTGGACAGAAAGAAATTTCCACTTGAGAAATGGTTAAATTGAGTTACGAGACAAGAGCTGAGCGATATAAGATTTATTCTTTATCAATGAAAAGTTCACAATAAGTTAAAATAAGTTGCTAGAAACACAATCTCAAAGCAGAAATGCACAAAATAGCAAACAAATTCTTTAAAGCTTATAGCCCAAAGCCCAAAGCCTGTCCAGACCAGAACCTCATCAGCTGTCTGTTAGTATAAGAGAAGATTTTGGAATCACTGAGGTAGTTGGAGTTGCTATGATGGAAGAGAAAATCCCATCTTGCATCTGCAGAAGCCAGGATTCGGCCCAGATCTCTCTTTTATAATTGGGTCTTTTTGCTTGTTGTCTTCAGCTTGGCACGGTGTGGTCACAAGGATGCCTACGGCTCCTTCCAGGCTGCCTCCTCCCTGCAGAGCTCTCAAAGCTCCCTCACAAAGAGGGAAACTGTTGAAATTGTTTCTTTCAATCTTGAGGGTTTTTTTTTATATTACTTTTGCTTTGGCAAATGCATCTATTCAGGCATAGACTCGTCAGCACTCTAGAAAACGTGATACCATTTTGCACTGAATTTTTAAATGCAAAAAAAAAAAAATTTGGCCGATTAACAAATATAACTTCTTGTGATTCTGTTCCAATAATCTTGGCGAATTGTTATACTGTAAACCCAGAAAATTAACATTGCCAGACAAACAGTTTGATCATATCTGGCACGATCAAGGTTTCGCAGTGAGAAAATGTACAGTTTCCTAAGACCTCTGACGGAGAGCCACTCTCAGACCTTTTCAAAGGTTTTCAGAAGCTATTACTGAAGATTAACTATGGCATGAACAAAAAGGGTTGGAGTCTTGTTTGCAGTTAGCCCGTGGCTCTGAGTTAGCAAGTTCTCTCTCAGATGATGAGTATTTGGGTTCCGGGTGCTAATGAGCCAAGGTCAGCCCGGAGGGAATGTGGATAGAGGGAGGAAGAAGACGAAATCATTCTCCGTGGGAGGGGGGAAGGAAGCATTAAAATAAAATCTCAATGATTTTTAGAAGTCGAATTGTGTTTTAATCGGTGCCTCCCAAATCAGCTGAAGAAGTGCCCCTGACGTTCCCAGCTGCAAGAGTAGACGCGTGCTTTCACATTTGCGTGGTTTTGAAGGTCAAATGCCTGCTATCCAAGTCTCACTGATCCATATGGACCTGAAATGCCACAATATGCAATATCGCGGAGGCAGACTGTCTCCCGTAAATCCGTCCTTTCTGTAACACATGCGGAATGTACCGTATTGGCTGGATTATAAATCCTTTCAGAAAATGCATGCACTTTTGCAGAAACAGCTTCTCGCATTGACGGATGATGGCTTCGGTGTTCAGAGAACCCTTAAAATAATTTATCATATGTGTAAATCTGGTTTTGCATGTGTCTGGGTTTCCTGTGGCCGGGTATACCTGTAACTCAAAATCTTTTTTTCCGGAAGTGAATAAAGCCATCTTCAGGCTGTTCCCCATGTTTTTTGTGGATATGGGACCTGAAGATTCTGTATTATTCCAAACTCCAGCTTTATTTGCTAAGTAAAAATTTGCTTAAATGAACCCTTAACATTTGAGAATGCATTTATCAAGACTCTGTTTATTTCCATGAAGTAATCAATGTCCCTTGTATAATTATTCAAATATACAAATTTTCAGAAATGATTGTATAAAAGAAAGACAAATTAATTTGATGGTGATTCCAAAGCATTCTATTGTATTGTGGGGAAATTAGTAACTTTTGCATACCTATTTTTGTGGATCTTCTAGTATATACTAAATATTATTGAACCCAGCAAATTCCACTATTCTCTAAGTAACTTCTCTCATTCTATTTAAAAAAATAAAATAAAATTCCTCGTTCTTAGAGATCATGTACCTTTTATAGCATTGATGAAAGCAGCATTTTCCATGCTCCTAAATAAATAAATTAGATCCATTCCATGGACATTCGGCAGCTACTTAAAAAAAAAAAAAGAGTTCAAATTTCAATTGTCTGAAAATATTATAGGATATCTGAATTAGGAGAGGTTGCTTTGTAGATAAATGGTCTTATTTAACAAACAGAGAAAAGGAAGCCCAAATTGAAGTGACCAAATAAAATGAAACGGTGAGGCTGTGTTTGCCCAGGAGCTAGGACTAGACCTTGAGCTGACACTCACAGGAGTGTGTGCTCCTGCCACGGCCAGGGCGCAATCCTTCTCACTCTAGTAAGAAGTACATAATAAGTTGAATGGATGTTTCACAAGTTGTATTTCATTTGTTTTGTCCAACTGATGTCTTGTTTTGCACTCTAATTGGTTTACTTATGGCATCTTCCCGGAAAGTAAGATATCATTCATTCGTTCATTCATTCCCCAAACATTTCCTGAGAATTGGATATATGACAGGCACTCTAGTGGGTGACGCAAGAGAATTTACCGTCTAGTAACATAACCCAGTGTACTGTCACGCAAGTATAGATGTACAAAGAGCTTCCTAGTGTAATCCTGACATATTTCTCCAAGTGACCTTAAAATAAGACGTAAACCCTGGAGTCACAATACCTGGGCTTGGTCTCCGCTGCACCCCTTCCTTGCATGCCCTCGAGATTACTAGATCTCTCTGCCGCAACCTCCTAATATATAAAATTATGGCATGTGCCTTATAGAGTTGCTGTGATGATTAATTAATTGACGTAACTTGAAGATTTGTGAATCATGCCAAATACAGAAAAAGTCTTCAATAAACAGAATGATTACTATTTTTCAAAAAAGAAAGCCCTTTCCACAGATAGCCTCCAGGACAACGGCTGTCTAAACTCCGTTTCGTGTTATTTTAATCCTTCCCATTACCCTGTCTCCCCTTTAATTCCCCCGGAGTATCTAATTTTAAGATACATTTTAATGGCTATTTCTGCAAACAGAACATTCAGCAGTTGGGTGATGAAATCAGGGCAGTCTGAGACGCCGCACGCTAACTAGTTACACTGCACAAAGCCTAACAGTTTGCTTTCTGTTTTTAAAGAAGCTTTTCGTTTAGCCATACTCGTGGCGGCACATGTAATTGAAGACAGGCATATGGAGACCAGCATGCGAAGCCTAACAAACACTTCAGAGTGGCTTAAAAACTATGCTAATCAGCTTGGGAAACCATGTTTTAATCTTAAAAAAAAACAAAAAAAAAACCCCTCCTCAAACCTAAGGTGATTTTTAAAGAAATGTAACCATTGTTGATAAAATGCCCACCCAGCACTGGTTTCTTTCCATCTGCCCCGGCAAATGCTAGAAATAAAATTAAATAATATCAGCGAGGCACGGCATGAGGACACCCATGACCTGGAGTTTTGTGGAACAGAAACGAACTCTCGGTGGAGCTAAGAGAGGATGCAGCCCCGGCCAGAGTGCAGAGTCGGGGTCAGACCGTCTCTCCTCCGGGACGCAGAGAAGCGGCCCCCCTGCCTCTGCAAGGAGGCGCTGAGCATTACCTGAAAACAAGGAAAGCATCAGATGAACAGACCTTTCTAACAGAATGTGCATCTGCCAAGACAAAAATACCCGGCAAGCTTCTGGTGCTGGCGCGCTGACAGTATGAGCAAGCTGTCTTAGCAGTGATTTTGCAAATCATTTCAGTTTAAATTCTATATAGGCCGCGGGGCCCCTGGAGCACCACTTTCTATATTTGGCCTCCTCGTTTAGCCATGTTTGGAATAAATAGGCTATGGATAAAAATCGTGCCCTTTTAAGAGTTTCGCATACACACGCCAGCTATGCACACAGATCATACATGAACTCAGTGCTCGATGCAGGTCTGTGCATACATGCAAGCCACATACACGCATGCACGCACGCAGGCTTTCAAAATGTATTTTTAAGTTGTTTTCCTTTGTGATTTTTTTCTTTTTTTTCTTTTTTTTTTTTTTTTAAGTTCAGCTCTCTGGCATTTAGTAACCCACAAGCTGCTGTTTCTTTCTCCAAAGAAGTTCAGCTCGGTGGAGGGGCCAAGAAAAATGAGCCCAACTGATGATTGCAATCTTGAAAGAAAATATGCTTTTTATCAGAGACCACATGTTGCCAATGCCAATTAAAGTAAAACTGGGAGATTTCATTAGATACCAACCTGGAGAGGAGAAATGATGTGCCAAGGATAAGAAAGGAAAAGTATGCTTCAGGTGGAATGGCAGGGGTGTGTCCATTTGAGGTGATATGCACAAATTGAAGGCGGAAAGTGCAACACGGGTTGCAGACTGAGCAATTTGTTAACCATCTAGATAAGAAATTGTACAAAGCCAATATCACGGATTTCGTTTTAAGCTGATCCTGGCTCTGCCACTGACTGCTTGAATTATCTGCACATCTTTGAGCCTTAGTTTTCTCCTTTGTAAATCAGGAATAACAAAATCCTATTTGGATTTAAGAAATAATAGTATGGATTAAGGTACCAGTATCACAGTATTTACTTGATGAATTTTGAAGGGAGAGAAAAATAGTTAATATATAATAAATGCATCAAGAAAAAGAACATGTTCCTTTTCTAAAGTATTATGGGCAACCATTTAGACACATGCGTCTTGCAAACAAATTAAGTATTATGTTCATTATTCTAATGTCCTTCAAAGGTTAACAAGGAATATTGTCATGGTGTGGAATGTTCTTAGAGTCTTATTCCTGACACCAATTAATAATATATTCATGAGATCATCTGACTGCACCCATCAAAGGAGATCACTTTTTGCATTAGCTTGGGAAGTACAAAATGTCAAGGTTAAAAGTTTCACTTGGAGGTCATTCTTCCTATGTTTCCATCGTTCCTAAAATGTTCATGCCCATCTTGAACGATTATTGTAAGTATAAGATGAGAAGAACCATACGAATTTGCTCATACCATTATGTAGTGAAGGTTAGTTCCTCACTCCTTTTCTTTCTTGTGAGTTGAGTAGTTTTTGTATTTTTGAGATCTAGTAGGAGTTTGTTAGCTAACTGGGCTGGGTGTTTAGAGCTAAAACTGGGTTCATGGGCTGAAATGTACAAATGGAGGCATGGAAATATTTTTATGCTCTCCAACATGTTGAACTTGAGAGAGTTCTTAGAACTTAGTGAAAATAATTCTTTAAAAAGTTTAAATAATTAAAACTCCCACCTGACCGGCACACAGCGAATATAGACATACCATGGAATACTACTCAACTACAAAAAACAATGGTGAACCAGCACCTCTTGTATTATCCTGGACAGAGCTTGAGCTCACCCTTGGAAGTGAGGTATCACAAGGATGGAAACACCACACGTACTCGCCATCAAATTGGTACTAACCGATCAACACTAAGGTGCTCACATGGTAGTAATAGTCATACATATTCTTTATGCAAACCTATCACTCCTCGTTTTTGTATCTTTTCAAAGTTTATAGTGAATAGAAACAGATACATTTACCGTATCCACCCATCATTTATTCATATATTATATTCCTCAAATTCTGAAGTTCGGGAAATTGTTCATTTATTTCTACAGTCACTATGCATATTTGTGTGAAGTAAGAGACGATCTCTTACTTACATAAATTTTTTCTTGCTCTCTGTAGATATATTTCTTTAAGCCAATTAAGGAGTTCCAGGTTTCCAGAAATCAATAACCAGGTCTTACGTGCATGAACTTGGCAAAGCCCGAAGCAATGCTGAGGTTACTGAAGGAACTGAGTTTATACTCAGTATCAAATCCTCATATTTGGTCCCAACCATAATAATCATGTATATTTTTTCAACTTCCCTGGGTGTTCTACTCTCCTACCCCTGAGAGTGAATAGATTGACAAGCTCGGAGAGCTAGATATAATGCATATGGGCTACAGCTTTTGTTGCAAAGAACATCCTTTGCTTGGCTGAGAAGTTCTGTATTTTCCTATTATGTTGATCCTTCAGGGTGTTTCATTCCTCTTCCCACATTGTTCCAGCTTTCTGAAATTGCATCAAGACATTCTCGGGAAAAACAATATAAATGTCATTCATACTATTCATCTGAATTAGTCACCAATAGAAACAGCTATTTTATTTCTATAAATGTAGACTCCAGTTGGGTCCATGCAAAAAAAAAAAAAA